>SMDT01000059.1:0-221611 GCA_005392925.1 Aquilaria sinensis | reverse complement strand
AATCCTGTCTAAGTGTCATAAATCCGAGGGAGCCCAGTATCAAGATACTTTGGTGAGAAAGGGAGCCTAGAGATGTCATAACTTCAGTGCAGCCAAGGCAAACCTTAATTAAGTTTGTATATCGAGGTCCCTACTCACCTAACTAATGGACCACCTCAGTAACTCTACCCCCATAAGGGATATTGGCCTAGCTTGAGCCGACGTCTTCTTGGGGACCCTTAACAATGTCCTTGCAACCATACTACATGCATTGTGACTGAGGTGCCATTGTAAGTGTTAGAAGTCTTGTTAGCAGGGTTGTGTTTTAGGGTATAAATCCTAGAATTCCAAATTCAGTTAGACACATTGCCAACCTCATCTTAAACATATTGGACTGACCTTGTAACCATCTCACCCTATAAAAACTAAGGACCAATCCACAATGGAGATAATCCTACCTTTGCTAGTCTCACTTATGCTCACACACCTCTTACCTTTGCTATTTTCTCTTGTGCTCATACTTCTCCCTTTCATACTGTGAAAACCCTTATTTTATAAGGTATTCAACTTATTTTACTTACGTAATCCTTGATAAGCTAGGTCTAAGTTAAGTCAATAAGTCAAATATGAAGATTTTCAGGATCTTATGATAACATACTTTTATGTTATCTACTCATATATATGCCACATGCATATTTGTTCATTTGAGTTCAACATGAATATAGGCATGTATAACATGTTATATAGCATGTCAAGATCACATACATGTTATGTTAAATAAATCCTAGCATGCTACTAAGAACATACATAAGAAATAATCCAAAACAAACTCCCACTCGCACTAAGATGCTTTTAAAGTTCCAGCTCCCACTCAAAACAAACTCCTTAATCCTTATAGCCGAAATAATCCAACACTTCTACATATATAGAGTTGTGGGTGCGACCTCAGGCACATACACTAAGTCTCTTCCATTGAGGTTGTTAGACTCTCAATAAAAGATTGTCCTCTTCTCATAGTTTGAACTTCTTCAAACTTTCTTTGAACACCTCAAATTCAAGTGTGTTGCTTAAACACATCAAGCTTGCTTGAACACATCAAGTTATGCCTTTCAGACCCCAGACATATGATACACTTCTTAATCACAATCAGTCTCTTTCTTAGAGTTTCAACTCCTTGAAATCGATGATTGTATTAAGCATTGAGTACTCTTTTCAATCACTTGTCATTCAATCTAGCATACTACTCACAGTAATATGTGGGCCCAAGATTGAATTTAGTGAACGTGTATCATCTTAATGTCTTTCCTTTTAGCTTCAACTACTTAGGTCAATGAGTTAACATGATTACCCAAAAGGAGGATACTCCAGTCTTATTTCTCTAAGACCTTCGACAACCAATCAAAGTAATCATAATTAACTCAACTTCCTAATAGCAAGCCATAGTCACTAAGAGTCTGATTCGAAGAATCTCACACTAAGCAAGAACAGAGACAACTTGCTTAAATTCTTCTCTGGTCGTATTTCATGGTCATGGAACACTTGGAAACACATCCATTAAAGTTCCATAATACACTTCTAAGGTGTTTTACTCATGTCACTCCCACTTGGAGTGATCTCCATTCCAATTGAGGAGTGTGTCATTTCTCCCTCTTAAAACACCATGAAGTGTACTCCTCTTAACACATAAAAGGAGGACATGTCAATAACCATGAAATTTCTCCATCTAAGCCTTAGCTTACATTTAACATAGGCTAGGATGTACGAATGGTCATACAAACTGAATGCACCAAAGCATTGAATCTTGATTACTCATAATCAAGGCGACCATAAAAGCTAAAGTGTCATGTGTTGGAGCATGACTCCCACTTAAATGTATCATTCACTTAAGTTTCATTTAAGTCTTTAGCCAGTCTCATCCTTAATCTTACACAAAGATCAAGGGCGGATGACTTGTGTGAGAAAGTCATCCTCTGCCTATGTTTGACATGTTCATTTGTTCGTTGTGATTCATAAAATTGAACTGAGTATTTCATAAAATAATCTATATTATTTCAAAGAAATACATAACATGTGTGACACCAAAGAGGTGAAGTACATCCAACATTTACAATCTTCTAAGACCCATTGCTTTAACATGTCGAGCAAATAAAAGTGGTGGCAATGGCTTAGTGAGAGGATCTGCCATAATTAGGTCTGTAGAAATGTACTCAATCCCAACGTCACCCTCTTCAATTGCATCTCGCACAAAGTTATATTTCATGCTAATGTGATTGGTCTTTCCATGGTATAGGGCTCGTCACTTTCTCCTTTTTTTTGTTCTAGTGCGGTTTTGGTCCCTGTATCAGCCATTGGCATGCCGACCAATCAACTAGACCCACTCTGCCCGCCCTTTTTTGTGACGATTTTTAGTCCATACTTGGTCTCTCAATAGAAACCCTGGACTCCAAATTCTTAAGGAAATAACCTAGCCAAAGAGCTTCTTGTACATCTGAGGCACATGAAACAAATTCAGCCTCCATTGTGGACAATGTTGTACAAGTTTGTTTCTTACTACACCAAGTAATAGCCCCACCATTTAGCATGAAAAGATAACAGGATGTAGACTTGCTAGAGTCTCTATCTCCTCCCCAATCAGCATCAGAATAGCCACGTAAACCAAGGTTTGTACCTTGGTAACAAAGCCAATAATCCTTAGTACCCTTGAGGTACCTTGGGATCCTCTTGACACTCTTCCAATGCTCCAGACTAGGGTTAGAAGAATATCGTGCTAGAAGTCCAACCGCTTGGCTGATATCTAGCCTTGTACATAACTTGGCGTACATCAAGCTACCAATGGCACTTAGGTAAGGGATCTAAGCCATCTCTTCCTTCTTCTTTGGAGTCTTAGGACATAAGTCTTCTCCAATCTTGCAACCATATGCAAGAGGTGTACTCATGGGCTTTGCATTTGTTAAGTTGAACCTTGCAAGAATCTTATCAATATAAGGTTCTTGAGAAAGGGCCAATAGCCTTGCCTTTCTATCCCTCAGGATTTTAACCCCTAGGATAAAGGCAGCCTCCCCCATGTCCTTCATGTCAAAGGTGGAAGATAACCATCTCTTGATGGTACTTAACAATGCAAGCCCATTACTTGCAATCAGTATATCATCTACATATAGAGTCAATACTGCAAAACTAGACCCAGAAGAGTACAAGTATACACAATGGTCTTCATGCATCATCACACAGCCATAGCTTGTGATTGCATGGTGAAACTTCAAGTACCACTGTCTTGAAGCTTGCTCAAGACCATAGATAGACTTCCTCAGTCTACATACCTTGTCCTCTTGACCCTTTTGGACAAACCCCTCAGGTTGTCTCATATATATCTCCTCACTCAAATCACCAATGAGAAAGGCGGTCTTTACATCCATCTGATGTAACTCTAGGTCTAGATTTGCAACGATGGCAAGTAATATCCTGATGGAAGTGAATTTTACAACAGGAGAGAAGGTGTCTTTGAAATCAACACCCTCCTTCTGTGTAAAACCCTTGGCCACCAAACGGGCCTTGTATCTTTCGATACTTCCATCAGAGTTCACCTTGATCTTGAGAACCCACTTGTTCCCAATTTCCTTACGGCCTGGAGGAAGATCACTTAGCTCCCAAACCCCATTGAGATGCATTGAATGCAACTCATCCTTCATTGCATTTAGCCACTCTTCCCTCTGTGCACCCTCAAGAGCCTCCTTAATGTTACTTGGCTCATCTATCTCAGATGCAACCAAATTTGCCTCACTATCCAAGATCCACCATTCTTTAGGTGGTCCAAATTTCCTCATTGATCTTCTCAATGTAGGCTGAGATGGTGGCAACTGATGCTCCATCTCTTGAGGCTCAACATTTTGCTCTTGAGTATCCTTAACTCCCTCTTGAACAAAACCTTCCTCTTGGAGGTCTTGCTCATGTTGGTCCACAACAACAGGCATTTCTGGAGCCATTGCTCCATGTGGTTGAGGTACTCCCTCTAGAGTAGGTGCATGTGTCCCAGGTGTCCTTATGACACTTGGTTGATCCTCATCTAGGATCTGGCTTAATGAGGTTAAGTCACCACATTCACAAACTTTTGGGAACTCATCCTCCACAAAGTTAGCATTCCTTGCATCAGAGATGTTCCCAGTTTTGTGACTTATATCCAAGAACACATAACCCTTAGATTGTTCAGCATAACCAAGGAAGGCATACCTCCTCCCTCTTGGACCCAACTTTCCCAAAGGATGGTCTGTTATGTGAACATAAACCAAACAACCCCAAGGGCGTAAATAACTTAGATTAGGAGTTTTCTTCTTCCATAACTCATATGGAGAAGAGTTCACATTCTTGGTGGGTACTCTGTTAAGGACATGAACTGCACACAGCAGTGCATCACTCCAATAAGTGATGTCTAAATTGGCCTTTGCCATCATAGAACGTACCATGTCCATAAGAGTTCTATTCTTCCTTTCATACACTCCATTTTGTTGGGGTGTCCAAGGAAGAGTGAACTCCTTCTCAATACCCTTCAAGTCACAAAATTCCTTGAATGCATTTGATGTATACTCTCCACCCCTATCTGTCCTCAAGGACTTAACCTTCTTACCTACTTGGTTCTCAACCAAGTGTACATACTTCTCAAAGCATGCCAAGGCCTCTGCCTTGTTTCTTAGTAGGTAGATGTGGGTGAATCAAGTATAATCATCAGTGAAAATGAAGAAGTACTTGAATCCATTTCTAGATTCAACCCTCATGGGCCCACATAGGTCAGAATGAACTAAACTTAGTGCCTCACCTCTCCTAGTTGCTTTGCCAAAAGGCTTTCTTGTGGCTTTTCCCTCTAGGCATGATTGGCAACTTGGAAGGACTACCTTGGTCAAAGAACCTAGCAAGCCACTTTTGGCTAGCTTGTCCATTCTATCTTGACCAATGTGACCCAACCTTTCATGCCATCTCATTTCATTTGTGACCTCTGTCACATAGCAACTAGGACTTGCAACAGAATGGTCAGTTGGCTTCAACTCATAAAGCCCATTATTAACTGAGCAAGTGCATACTATCTTATTATCTTTAATAATAGACACATTATTATTAAAGAAATTAAAGCAATAATTGTACTTCAACATACAACTTATAGAAATCAAATTTCTACAAATGTTTGGTACATACAATACATCTATTAGATACAAATATCCAATATCTATAGGAATTCTACATGTTCCTATGCCTTCCACTTCCAGCCTGGCATCATTTCCCACTGAAACGTGCTTAGCTCCTTTTGAGAGCTTCCTGTAGGCCACGAACCAGGACTTGTCCCGAGCTATGTGGTCTGTTGCTCCCGAGTCTACAATCCACAAAGAATTGCACTCAGTTAGTAATGTACATGACACAACATGTACAATGGAAGTAGAAGGGTATGTATGTACCTTGGGTGGACCCTTGCAATCTTTTGCAAAGTGTCCTTTATACCCACAGTTGAAGCACTTCAGCTTGCTTATGTCCCGCTTCTTCTTGAACTTTTTCTTGGAAGCAGGAACTTTTCCCTTGCCCTTCCTTGGCCCTCCTTTTCCACCATTCTTCTTCCATCCCTTCTGGATAGAAGATGAGGCAACATATGCCTTAGAATGGTCCTTGAGGGCCATTACCTCAGCCTCAAGGAGGAGGTGACGGGCAATGTCATCAAATGACATTATTTGAGGGTTATGGCGTAAGTTGACCTTCATCAACTGCCATTCCTCATCGGGCAGGGAACGGATTATTGCTTGCACTTGTTGCTCATCAGTGAGCACATGCCCTGCTGTCTTGAGTTGGTGGATCATGCGTGACATCTCACGCAAGTGAGCACTCATAGAGTGATCAGCACGCTTCACATAATTCTCAAACCTGAGAATCATTGAGCGTTGTTTCTCTACAGAAACATCTCCATACTTGGCCTTGACTGAGTCCCATATGGCCTTAGCCCCCTCAAGCATGGAGAATTCCACCATAATCTCATCCACCATAGTGGAAAGGAGAGTGACTCTACACATAGAGTTCTTCTTTAGGAATGCCTCATAGGCAGTCCTATCCTGTCCCTCAGCAGGAGGCATGATCTCTTGAGTGAGCACATCAAGAGTATCTTGCTCAGTTAAAATGAATTTGACCTTCTGTTGCCAAATTGAATAGTTTTCACCATCCAATTTGAGGTCACGGTTTAATTCAGCAACTATATTCTTACAAGCCATCTACATTGATGCAATTCACATGTTTTAGTTCAATTTACACAACAAGACTCAACAAAGCAACATGTGTATGAAACAACTTCTAACATGCTCATATATGGCAAAAGAGATGCATATAGCATTCGATCAGAAATACATAAACATGCCTTCATTGCTTCATACACATATCCTTCATTAGCCTTTATCAAAATCATACACATATGTATGATCCTAAATCATGCTTACTACATGCAACATATACATTTTCATGACCTAGGCTCTGATACCAATTGAAGATTTCAGGATCTTATGATAACATACTTTTATGTTATCTTTCTTCTTGTATATGCCACATGCATATTCGTTCATTTCAATTCAACATAAGCATGCATAACATGTTATATAACATATCAAGATCACATACATGTTGTGTTAAATAAATCCTAGCATGCTACTAAGAACATACATAAGAAATGAAACCTAACATGCTACTAAACCAAGAAAAGATGTGCACCTTTCTTCTTGGTTATCTTTGGCAAAACCTTGAGGGAGAACTTGATCTTAGAGGAGCACCTTGAAGCTTGAAATAGAGATGAACAATCTCTATGTAAATCCACCCACAATGCTCTCAAGAAGTGTTTAATATTTCGGCCTCTAAAGGAAATAGGAGGAGAACAATTTTCTCTCAAGAAAATGGAGCAAATGGAGTGCCAAATTCGTGCTTAAAATGGCCAGCCACTAAAGGCTATTTATAGATGACCAAAAGGCACACCTTTACACCAAGAAAGGTGTCTTTTAAGCCAAAGAACACTTCCTTTGGCTAAGGGTCATGTATGGTGGCGAAAATACATGTCTTTTAGCCAAGGAACACTTCCTTTGGCCTATAACCATCCCATAACTACCTTATGGGCGAAAATACATGTCTTTTAAGGAACACTTCCTTTGGCCTATAACAAGGTCTTTTAACACTTCCTTTGGCCTATAACCACCCCATAACTACCTTATGGGCGAATATACATGTCTTTTGAAGCCAAGGACATCACTTCCTTTGTGCAATAACCACCCCATAACACCCTCATGGCTGAATATACATGTCTTTTCACTCAAGGAACACTTCCTTTGGATGAAAGGACATGTTCTTTTAGCCAATAGTCATCTCTTTTGATGAAGAGACATACCTTTACACAAAAGATGTGTCTCTTGGTGGTTTTGAGCTAAAAGCAAGGTGAGCTGGCACAAAGCTAGCTCACTATGCTACTTATGCACCATTGAGCTCCTTTGAGCTCCAACCAAGCACCATGAACTGAGGTTCAGCTCCTAGAGCTGACCTTGAGCTGGAGTTAGCTGCTCTCAGCTGAAGTGAACTGAAGTCCAGCTACACTCAGCTACCAGAAGCTGAAGTGAGCTGACTTGTGCTAACTTGAGCTAACTTGAGCTGAAGTCCAGCTACTTTGAGCTACTTATAGCTGAAATGAGCTGACTTGAGCTGACTTGAGCTGACTTGAGCTGAAGTCCAGCTACTTTGAGCTAATTATAGCTGCAGTGAGCTGACATAAGCTAACTTGAGCTAAAGGGAGCTACTTCTAGCTGCCTTAGATAGCTGTTCAAGCTAGAGTTAGCTCAATGAGCTCAAATCCTACCTTAAAAGGATCTTGGTTCGCCAAGAATTCCAACAAAATAGTCCTTGGAGTTATAGGATTAAAAATCTAAGGTAAATTGACCACAAGGGAAACTAGGGGCATTTTGGTAATTTTGCATGTCAAAGGTCAAAATGTGAACAAGATAGATATAATTGAGCTCTAGAGGTGAAATGAACATCTCAATGAAAATTGAACTAAATTTGACCAAAGATTGGCTTTTTTCTAAAGAAGTAAGGAAGAGTAAAATTTTTAGCTCAAATATGGTAAAAGAGGGTCTGGGAAGGTGATAAATGGTATTTTACACCATTTGGTGAAATTTGGTGAAGTTTGAAGTTAAATTGACCAAGTTTGAGACTTTTCTTATAAGTGAAGCTAAAAGGGCATTTTGGTAATTTTGATTAGTCAAACCTGCTAAAATAGAGTCAAACCTGGCCAAGGGTTAGAAAATACATGGTTGGAAATGGAGGAAAAAAAATCTATGAATTTGAGTGCAAATTGAGACATATTTGAGTATTTTATAGAGGTAACTTCCTTTTAACCAAAGATCATGAGGCCCAAAAGGCACTTTCACCCCAAGCACCTCTTAGAAACTTTAGGGAATAAGGAAACCTAGTTTTGAGGTAGGAAATAAACTTCCAAAAACATGGAAGAGCCCCCATTTCCCTTGGTTAAAAATCCTAAGCCCCCATTTCCCTTGGTTAAAAATCCTAAACCACTACTAACCATGTAAAGGCCTTAATCTTCTACCATTTTAAGCCTTTCACCCATTTTCCATCCTTATTCATCCCTAAACACTCTAGGTCAATTTTTTCTCTTCCTCTACCCACTTATAACGTCCTAAACAATCAAAAACATATAAAATCACCAAAATAATGAAATAAAAATAAGAGAAAAATAGCTTGTAAGTGAGAAATCAAGGAGATAGTGTGCTTATTGTAAAAGAGTGCTTAGGAGTTTGGTTTCTTTTTTCTACAAGAGGTAGCCATGGTTTTTAGATATTTATTTTAAGGTGAGAAACTTCATTTTACAAGACCCTGGTTTCCTCTTCTTTAAACAACAACCTTTTGCCCATAAAAACCCTTAGATGTTGAGGTTAAGCTTGGTGAGAGGGAGGAGAACTGTGGAGCTTCGAAAAGGATTTTTGGTTTGAGATTTTCTACCAAGGTGAGGAGATCATTTTGGTTTGTTTATATGAAGTAAAAATAATGTTGACCCTAGGCTCAAAAATATTGATTTTTCAAGTGGTTATTTTACTTTGTAGTTAAGGGACACGATGGAGACTAAGAAAGGACTCTTGGTGCTTGAAACTTGAGCTTACAAGGTGGTGATCGACACAAGGGTAAGGTATTCTAGCCCTTCTCCCATTGGGAAGCTTTGGCCATGTTTTAGCTTTGTAAAAGCTAGGACAAATGGTAGGGCAAAAAGGGCACGGGGTGACCAATAAAGCCAAGGAGGGCTCATGTGCCACTAAGGTCAGACCTAGCTCTTAGTTTTGGGTAATAGGTTGTGTCCTTGATGCATGGGTTGTAAAATAATGTGTGGATCAAGCATTAGGTTCTTGGTAGATGAGTGTAGCTGAACCTTCAAGGTTTGGCAAGCACAAGAAAGGTATGCCTCAGTTTTGGTGTGTAGGTGTTGTGATCAAGCTCAAGGGCTCGGTATGTGATTGTGCATGTGTGGCATAGGCTCATAAATGTATGGGTAATTTGGGCACCTAGGAGCATGGTGAGTTGGGTGTGACAAGGTGTACATGGGTGCGCCCAAGGGGACATGTAGCCGTGTGTGCCTAAAAGGCTCCCGATGGCACATCTAGGGGTACACGTGTGCATACATCTATGGGCTCATAACGGTGCGCACCTAAGAGGTCATATGGGCATGCCCTAGGGGATTGGTTTCCATGTGGACTTTGGGTTATGCTTTGAGGATGGCCCATGGGGGGGAGCCCACGGTAGAAACCCTAACACCCAAGTGACACTCAAGCCTACTAAATGACTTGGGCCACAAATAAGCACACACATCTGCCCAATGGGGCATAGGACCCAAGATGGGGCAAAATACATCCAAAGGCACTAGGACACACATCAAATTAGATCAAACCTTGCTGTATACAATAAAGGAGTTTCTATGCTAGCGAAAGTTGGTAAGCTCAAGGGCAAATGCAAGGATGCATGCTTAAGGGCAAAAATGGACCAATGGGTATTTTGTTTGTTTGTTGTTTGTTTACTTGCTTGCTTGTGTGAGAAGTATAAGGATTCATGCACCCAAAGGGGCATGATATGATGATCATTATATAATACTCCACGCCATATGAGCTCTTGGCATTCTCATATAGTTTATGGGAAAGGTTTATGCATGCATGGGAATGTGTGCATATGGTCCATTATGTGTGATGTTGTTATGTACTATTTGTTTTAGAATGCCTTACTGAGTATTTTATATACTTACCCTTATTATTAATGTGCATATTACATTGCCTATGAGACAAATAATCCACAATGATTATTTGATACTTGTTTGTTAGTTTCTCATAGGTACATTTTGCATACATTATATGTTCATTTTTTATATCTTACATGCACTTATGGTCAGAGTCTAACTCCAAACTTATTTGCTTTGTACAGCAAGGTAGTCGGGCAAGGACTTCTTGGGTCACTCTTCACTTGGGTTTCTCTCTCCTAGGCAAAGGTAGGCCTACCGACCATTTTGGTCATGACTATTTTGTAGCACGGTGGTAGTAACTAGTATGAGGTATACTGGTATTGACTTTGACTTAGCATAACTATGGCATGTATTATTATTAATTCAAGTTAGGCTTATTAACCCATAACTTTACTTGATTAGGTTGATAGGCAAAACACTTAGATATTGTGTTGTCATAGTATTTACTTGCTATGAGTATAGTTTTCATCCATGGTTTGGCATGATATATTATTTGTGCATGCGTGAGCATTAAAAATGTTTTTCTTACGCAGCCACACATATTTATTTCATGTTTTCTTTAAATCTCTTGAAACCACTATCTTTGTTTAATAAACTTAAGTGTTTTATTGGAACTAAGTAAATGTTTTTCTTAACTCTCAAGTAAATAATAAATGCTAGGTAAGTGTCTAGGATTTACATAGTAAATCTTGGCAAAAAATCCTGGAAATAAGGAACAATTTTTGCATAATTAAGAGTTTGGATTAGGCAACAGAATAATTTAGCCTAATTAGGAAATTAATTAGGTACTTATTAGGATGGTTCCTCACAGTTAGTATCAGAGCCTAGGTTATACTAAGGGCAAAGGTCTAGGTTGCTACCACCATAGGAGTCTTGTGTTTATAGCCTGAGTTGGACTAATGATCATGAGTATTGATTGTGTTTTGCATTGGTTGTGCTTGTGAATTGTTTGCAGCTCCAGTATGGTTCACACTATGAACAACTTGGCCGCTAATGCAGGCTAAGATGGTCAGGGTTAAGGTGTTGGGTAGGATGTTGGGGGCATTACGTTGGATGCTCTATACACTCTCACCTTGCAGATGTTGGATCGTATAGATCGGCAAAATGAGACGCTCTCTCTCTTAACACAGGCACTGAATGCCCTAGCTCAGGTCTAGGCCCAGAATGATGGGGCCAATGGGCAAGACCTCAAGGATGTTGATGATTTGGATGAGGAGCCACTAAAGGCCGGCCATCAGGATCCTGAGCTAACTGCCCAGAGGGGTGGCAATGGCAAAGATAGAGAGTCTATTGTTACTGAGGCCCAGCATAAGGAGGGATCCCTGGTTTCTATGCTTAGGTAGATCCAAGGGCTAGATCCACCTTACTTTGATGGCAGGGGAGATGTCAACAATGCTGAGTTTTGGTTGAACTGAGTGAATAAGATATTTCAAACCCTACGGACTGGTGATGACATTGAGCTGCATCTGGTAACTTATTATCTGAAGGGCACCGTGGAGATCTGGTGGACTCATGAGCAGGATCTTCTCGAGGAGGAAAATGAGGGCAAGTTTGAGTATAAAACAATGCCATTGACTTTGTAGTATTTTTTGAAAGGTTCCAAGGAGAATATATCAGTGAGGCTACGAGGGACCTCAAAAGGTAGGAGTTTGAGATACTCACCCAATGTGAGATGACTGCAACTGAGTACTCTATGAGGTTTAGTGCAATAGCACAATATGCACCACATTTGGTTGGTCGAGAGCATACTAATATAGCTCAATTTGTGGAGGGGCTTAGGCCCTATTTGTTGAAATTTATGGTAATTGTAGATTTTAGCACTTATTCTTAAGCAGTGCAAAAAGCACAGTAGTTAGAGAGATCGATGAACCCTACTAATGTCAAGGGCAGGTATGAGAAGGGAAAGCCCTTGGGCACCAAGGCGCAAGGCAAAATGCCAGCTACCCCTGAGATGGGAGGCAATGGCAACAAAGGCAAGAAAGCCAAGTCTGGGAAAGGCCCCGTGCAAGACTTGTGGCAAGTTTCATGGTAAGAAGCCATGCCTTCACCTGGGAGGATAGCAATAGCCCAGCAATCGCCCAGTAGGTTACTGGACATGCGGGGTATCAGACCATTAGACTCGGGTTGCCCCCGAGCATGTCGTGATGCGTAGGGAGTAGCCTAGAGGCCTATGCCCAAGCCAGGGTAAGGAGGACCAGATGAAGCGATAGCATCCCTAGCAGGAGGAGCACAGCATAGAGCTAGAGGAGGAGCACATTGACTAGGACCACCCCAGCAACGATTGTTCACCCTGTCACATCGAGACGGGCATCCAGTGGCACAAGGTACTTTTATGTTAAATAATACTAGTGTTAGAGTATTATTTGATACTGGTGCATCACTATCTGTTATATCTACTAAATTGTTAAATGGATTGGGTTTAGTTATAATTGGCGTACTAGATATGAGGATCATTAGGACAGTAGGCCCTTATTTGGCTTTCATCAAAGAAAAAGTATTGAGTTGCCCCTTTGACATAAGTCACCACAGATTTTACTATGACTTCTGGATGGTGTCACTAAGAGGGCATGACTTGGTACTCGGTATGGATTGGTTGGGACAACACCAGGCTAACATTGACTGTGCGAGTCAAACCATCTTCCTTAAGATGGAAGGGGGGTGGCGACTTATGACAGTGGGTTGGCAACTAATGTCAATCCACCTTGTTAAGATTGATTGATATGGTTCCTTTCGTGGATGAGAAAGAGTACTATGGCCTAAATGGCCATGAAGTGGTAGAAGAACTGAAGGACATACCAGTTGTCAATATATTCCTAGAAGCTTTTCTCGCTGACTTACCAGGGTTACCACCTAATATAGAAACGGGGTTCTCTATTCACTTATTACCCGGGACACAACCCATATCGATTCCTCCACACAAGATGCCTGCTTCTGAGATGGATGAATTGAAGGAAAAGCTAAAGGAGCTATTAATGAAGGGCTTCATCAGGCACAGTGTATCGCCATGGGGTGCCCCAGTGTTATTTGTTAAAAAGAAAGATGGTACTCTTAGGTTTTTGACTGATTACCAAAAACTAAATCAAGCAATAGTAAAGAACAAGTACCCTCTTCCAAGAATTGATGAACTCCTTGATAGGCCCAAAGGAGCCAAGATACTCTCAAAGATTGATCTAAGAAGTGTTTACTTTCAGATTAGGGTCAAGGAAGAGGACATATACAAAACTACTTTTCGAACGCGGTATGGGCACTTTGAGTATACAGTGATGCCATTTGGGGTGAGCAATGCCCCTGCGGTCTGCATGGAGGCAATGAATAAGATATTCATGCTTTATTTGGATAAATTCGTGGAAGTTTTCATTAATGATATACTCATATACTCCCAGACTCCTTCTCAGCATGATGAACATCTTAAGATGGTCTTGCATGTGCTAAAGGATAATCAATACTATGCAAAATTATCTAAGTGTCAATTCTAGGCAAAAGAAATGTCCTTCCTTGGTCATGTGATCAGTGACAAAGGCATAAGTGTAGACCAAGGGAAGGTACAGGTAGTGATAGAGTGGAAACAACCCACCAACCCCATCGAGGTGATGAGCTTTCTTGGTCTAGCGGGCTATTACTAGAGATTCATTGAGGGATTCTCCCAAACAGCTAAGCCATTAATTACCTTGACTAAGAAGGCACAGGAGTTTGTTTGGACAAAAAAATGTAAGGTAGCCTTCCAAGAACTCAAACGGAGGCTAACTGTGGGGCCAATCTTGACAACGCTAAACATAGGCAAAACCTATGCTATCTATACAGATGCATCAGGATCAGGCTTGGGCTGTGTATTGATGCAAGATAGGCAAGTAGTGGCCCATGGTTCAAGGCAACTAAGGTCAAATGAGCTAAATTGGCCGACACATGATCTGGAACTAATAGCCACAGTCTTTGCCTTAAAAATTTGGAGGCATTATCTGTTAGAATGATTCTTTCAGATATATACTGATCATAAGAGCCTTAATTACCTATTCACCCAAAAAGATTTGAACATGAGGCAAGGAGGTGGATACAGTACATTAAGGATTATGATTATGCCATTGAGTAAACAACAGGGAAGGGCAATGTTGTGGCTAACGTCCTCAGCCAAAAGTATACTGGAGTAATAGTTTCCAAGGATTAAATGAGAGATCCTAAGGCTGAGAGTTTTACGGCCTATATGGGTGTTGGTCTAGATGGGAAATTGACCAAGTCTTTAAGTTGTGAATTCATTCGGGATGGCTGGATAAGGTCCAATAGGCCTAGGAGTTAGACCCTGAGATGCATGAGGTTTCAAGGGAGACCAAGCATGGAACCCTCCAAGAAGGGTATGAGTATCAGGATGGTTTACTTTTCCTTAGGAAAAGACTTTATGTGCCCAATGTTAATGGGTTGAGATAGCAAGTGCTCTAAGAGGCACATAATAGCCCTCTTAGTATCTACCCCGAGGTCACCAAAATGTACCATGACCTTAGAACTCATTTTTGGTGGCCCAGGTTCAAGGTTGATATTAAGAATCATGTGGCTAAATGTCTTACATGTCAAATGGTAAAGGCAGAACACCAAAAGCCAGACGGTACCTTGTAAAGCCTACCCATTCAAGAAATGAAGTGGAGGGCAATCGCTATGGATTTCTTGGTAGGTTTGCCAAGTACAAGAAACAACATGATGCTGTATGGGTCATAGTGGATAGGCTAACTAAGAGTGCCCATTTTCTACGGATTAAGATCACCCATCCATTAAAAAGGTTGGCAAACCTATATATTAGAGAGATTGTTTGCCTTCATAGTGTGCTAGATTCGATCATATCTAATTGAGATCAATGGTTTGTCTCTAAGTTTTGGAATGCCTTTCAACAAGCAATGGGGTCAAAGGTAAACTTGAGTGCCACTTATCACCCTCAAACAGATGGACAGACGGAGAGGACTATCCAGACCATAGAGGACATGATGCCAAGTTGTGCCTTAGATTTAAGGGGAGATTGGGATGACCATCTTCCACTGATTGAATTTGCCTATAACAATAGTTATCAGGCATCGATTCAGATGGCTCCATATGAGGCTTTGTATGGTCGATCATGCATGACATCACATTGCTGAGCCGATAAGACAGATGTGGACCAAGTAAGACCACAAGTTGTGGAAGAAACCAAAGCCAAGATTAAGTATATTCAAGCCCGATTAAGGGCAGCTATTGACAAGCAGTAGACATATGCCAATGTCAAGCACCATGAAGTGAACCTTGAAGCAAGGGACAAGGTGTTCTTGAATGTCTCACCAATGAAAGGAGTGGTACGATTCGCCCAAAAGGGCAAGTTGGCTCCTAGGTACATTGGACCCTATGAGATTCTAGAGCGAATTGGCAAAGTTGCATATAGATTGGCACTACCACCGAGTCTGGCTCACATACATAATGTGTTCTATGTCAGTGTATTGAAGAAGTGCAATGCACCTAATGGGCAATTAGTGATACCCCCTCCTATCGAGCCAATGAGCAAGGACTTGACCTATGCAGAACGCCCAATTAGATTCCTTGACCGACAAGTCAGGAAGCTAAGGACCAAGTGGATACCCATGGTCAAGGCCTAGTGGTCCAATCATTTGGAGGATAAGGTCACTTGGGAGACAGAGAAAGATATAGAGACTTAATATCCCTGCCTATTCCTAGAGTTAAAGCACGAATTGGAGGACTAATTCTCCAAATGAGGGAAGGATGTGAGAACCCTTATTTGATCAGGCATTTAATTTATTTTATTTGCATAATCCTTGATAAGATTACACTTGCAAGCTAGGTTTAAGTCAAGTCAATAAGTCAAATAGTCCTTAGAATTCATAGGATTAAAAATTTAAGGTGAATTGACCACAAGGGAAACTAGGGACTAGGGGCATTTTGGTAATTTGGCATGTCAAAGGTTAAAATTTGACCAAGAGATATATAATTGAGCTGTTAGAGGTGAAATGAACATCTCGATGAAAATTGAACTCAATTTGACGAAAGATTGACTTTTTCTTACTAAGGAAGCAAGGAAGGGAAAAATGATAATTTTTAGCTCAAATATGGTCAAAAAGGGTCTGGAAAGGTGATAAATGGTATTTGAAACCATTTGATGAAATTTGGTGAATTTTGAAGTTAAATTGACCAAGTTTGAGACTTTTTTTACAAGTGAAGCTAAAAAGGGAATTTTGGTAATTTCGCTAATTTTGGTTAGTCAAACTTGGTCAAACCTTCTAAAACAAAGTCAACCCTAGTCAAGGGTAAGAAAATACATGGTTGGAAGTGGAGGAAAGAAAATCTATGAATTTAAGTGCAAATTGAGACATATTTGAGCATTTTATGGAGGTAACTTCCTTTTAACTAAGGGTTATTGGCCTAAAAGGCACTTTCACCCCAAGCACCTCTTAGAAACTTTAAATAATGAGGCAACCTAGTATTGAGGTAGGAAATAAACTTCCAAAAATGTGGAAGAGCCCTCATTTCCCTTGGTTAAAAAGCCTAAACCACTACTAACCATGTAAAGACCTTAATCCTTTACTATTTTAACCCTTTCACCCATTTTCCATCCTTATTCATCCCCAAACACTCTAGCTCAGTTTATTCTTTTCCTCTACCCATTTAGAACATCTTAAACCCTCAAAAACACAGAAACTCACCAAAAGAATGAAAAACAATAAGAGAAAAAAAGCTTATAAATGAGAAATCAAGAAGATAGTGTGTTTGTTGTAAGGGAGAGCTTAGGAGTTTGGTTTCATTCTTCTCTAAGAGGTGGCCATGGTTTTGGAATGTTTATTTTGAGGTGAGAAAATTTATTTTACTAGGCCTTGGTTTCCTCTTGTTTCAATAACCTTTTGCTCATAAAAACCCTTGGTTGTTGAGGTTAAACTTGGTGAGAGCGAGAAGAACTGTGGAGCTTCGAAAAGGAGTTTTGGTTTGAGATTTTCTACCTAGGTGAGGAGGTCATTTTGGTTTGTTTATGTGTAGTAAAAAAATGTTGCCCCTAGGCTCAAAAATGTTGTTTTTTCAAGTGGTTATTTTACTTTGTAGTTAAGGGACTCCAATGAGACTAAAAAGAAACTCTTGGTGCTTGAAACTTGAGCTTACAAGGTGGTGATCTATACAAGGGTAAGGTGTTATAGGCCTTCTCTCATTGGGAAGCTTAAGCCATATTTTAGCTTTGTGAAAGCGAGGACAAATGGTAGGGAAAAAAAGGGCACGGGGTGACCAATAGAGCCAAAGAGGGCTCATGTGGCACTAAGGTCGAACCTGGCTCCTAGTGGTTTATGGATCAAGCATTGGGTGCTTGATAGATAAGTGTGGCTGAACCTTCAAGGTTTGGCAAGCACAAAAAAGGTGTGCTTGAATTTTTGGGTGTACAGGTGCTGTGATCGAGCTCAAGGGCCTGGTATGTGGTTGTGGTTGTGCTTGTGTGGCATGGGCTTCTAGATGCATGAGTAATTTGGGTGCCTATGAGCATGGTGAGTTGGGTGTGACAAGGTGCACATGGGTGCACCTAAAAGGTCACGCAGCCGTGTGTGTGTAAGGGGCTCCTAATGGCACACCCAGGGGTACGTGTGTGTTTACACCTACGGGCTTGTGGCTGTGCACACCTAGGAGGTCGTGTGGGCATGCCCTAGGGGCTTGGTTTCCATGTGGCCCTTGGGTTATGCTTTGAGCATGACCCATGAAGGGGAGCCCACAGTAGAAACCCTTAGGCCCAAATGGCACTCAAGCCTACTAAATAACTTGGGTCACCAATAAGCACACACATCGGCTTAGTGGGGCATAAGTCCCAAGATGGGGTAAAATACATCCAAGGGCACTAGGACACACATCAAATTGTATCAAACCCTGCTACATACAATAAGGGAGTTTTTGAGCTAGCAAAAGCTGGTAAGCTTAAGGGCAAATGCAAGGATGCATGCTCAAGGGCAAAAATGGACCAATGGGTATTTTGTTTGTTTGTTGTTTGTTTGCTTGCTTGCTTGTGTGAGAAGTATGAAGAATCGTGCACCTAAAGGAGTATGATAAGATGATCACTATATAATACTCCATGCCATATGAGCTTATGGCACGCTTATATAGTTTATGGGCAAGGTTTATGCATGCTTGGCAATGTGTGCATATGGTCCATTATGTGTGTTGTTGTTATGTACTGTTTGTTTTAGAATGTCTTACTAAGTATTTTACATACTTACCCTTATTGTTAATGTGCAGATAACATCATCTAGGAGACAAATAATCCACAGTGATTATTTGATACTTGTTTGTTAGTTTCTCATCGGTACATTTTGCATACATTACATGTTCATTTTTTTATATATTGCATGCACTTATGGTAGTTGGCCAAGGACTTCTTGGGCCGCTCCTCGCTTGGGTGTCTCTCTCCTAGGCAAAAGTGGGCCTACCGACCATTTGGGTCATGAGTATTTTGTAGCACAGTGGTAGTAGCTATTAAGAAGCCTACTAGTATTGACTTTGACTCAGCATAACCATGGCATGTATTATTATTAATTCGAGCTAGGCTTATCAACCCATGACATTACTTGCTTAGGTTTATAGGCAAAACACTTAGATATTGTGTTGCCGTAGTATTTGCTTGCTGGGAGTGTAGTTTTCATCCATGGTTTGGTATGATATATTATTTGTGCATGCATGAGCATTAAAAATGTTTTTCTTATGTGGCCGCACATATTTATTTTATGTTTTCTTTAAATCTCGCCGAACCACTATCTTAGTTTAATAAACTTAAGTGTTTTATTGTAACTAAATAAATGTTTTTCTTAAGTCTCAAGTAAATACTAAATGCTAGGCAAGTGGCTAGGATTTACATAATAAATCTTAGTAAAAGATCCTGAAAATGAGGAATGATTCTGGCATAATTAAGAGTTTGGATTAGACAACAGAATAATTTAGCATAATTAAGAAATTAAGTAGGTATTTATTAAGACGGTTCCTCACACATACACTTGACTTAAGCACCAAAAGCTTCCCTCTAAAAATACTCTAAGGACTCCCTAGCTCTCTTCTTGTAAGTCATCCTTGGCAGGATGATTAGCAATTTAGGTTTAACAGCAACACTATCTCAGACTATAGACCAAGAGGGACATCACTCATATTCTTAAAGTTTGTTAAAATGGCTACTATTTGTAAATCACAAGAATATTTTATGTGAGTATATTATGGAAAAAATTTTCCTACAAATAAATAACCACATAACACTTGATGACAAATGAATAGGAAAATAAATTGAGCGAGAAATTGGTATGTACAGATTATTTAACGTGCTGGGGATCAAGTATGAAGTGAAGAACAATATAGAAATATAATAAGCAACATGTTGATGTTCAAGAAACACATTTTGGATATGGGAGTAACCAATTTAACCAATTTAACCAATTTAAGTGATCTATCTGAGAAAAAAAAACAAAAGTAGCTGATTTTGACTTATAATAACTTTTTCGCGATCTCCATAATTTGGTTCCCAGAACAGAAGAGTACTACGTTTTTTTAGCAGCGGTACGCAGGCGCAAAATACAGGAAAATGAAGAAAAGAAATTAAACAAAAAACAAACACCTCGAAAACACAAAACCGCGATCAACGCAAAACAATCTCCCCATTTTTTCTTCCTTACTTTCCCTTTCCCACTACGATCGACGATCACTGTTTCTGCCGAAAAATAGATGAGCACGTGATGACAACGCCGCCTCCTTCCCACCACCCACCTCCGCCGAGGTTCATTCGGAAGCTGGCGGCTGAGGTGGTCGACGCCCGCGATCTCCTTCCCAAGGACGGCCAAGGCAGCTCCAGCCCTTACGTCCTAGCCGAATTTGACGGCCAGCGGAAGCGCACGATGACCAAGTACAGAGACCTCAACCCCGTCTGGAACGAGTCGCTCGAGTTCATCGTCTCTGACCCCGATAATATGATCTACGAGGAGCTGGAGGTGGAGGTTTTTAACGACAAGAAGTTCGGCAATGGCAGCGGCCGGAAAAACCACTTCCTAGGGCGGGTAAAGCTCTACGGGACTCAGTTCGCGAAGCGTGGAGAAGAAGGTCTCATCTATTTTCCCTTGGAGAAGAAGAGCGTCTTCAGCTGGATTCGGGGAGAGATTGGGCTGCGGATTTACTATTTCGATGAACTTATTCAAGAACAGCCGCCACAACAACCACCGCCGGAGGAAGCGACCCCGCCAGAGCCCAGTAAGCCCCCAGCAGTTGTCATCGTTGAGGAAGGCAGGGTTATCGAAGTTCCAGCATACACCGACTTTTCCCATTCGCCGCCGGTTGTGACCATAGAGGAATCGCCGCCTCCGATGGTAGCAGTCCAGGCTGAGCCGCCGCGTCAAGAGGCGGAGGGCCCGCCGATGCCGCCGGAAGCTCAATACCAGTATGCTGCCGAGCTGAGAAAGATGCAAAGTAGAAGCATGGGTGAGCGAGTTCGAGTCTTGAAGAAGCCGAACGGCGATTATACTCCCAGAATAATTAACAGTAAAATCGGCGGTGGAACGAACGCCGAACGGATCCATCCTTACGATTTGGTGGAGCCGATGAATTACTTGTTCATAAGGATCATAAAGGCTCGCGGATTGGCTCCCAACGAAAGTCCGTACGTTATGATCCGAACATCAACCCAATTAGTGAAATCCAAGCCCGCGTCTCACCGATCCGGAGAACCGATGGAATCGCCGGAATGGAACCAGGTGTTTGCGTTGGGTCATAACAAACCAGAGTCGGGGAGTTCGACGCTGGAGATTTCTGTTTGGGACTCGCCATCGGAGAATTTTCTTGGTGGGGTCTGCTTCGATCTCTCTGACGTTCTTGTAAGGGATCCGCCAGACAGCCCTTTGGCGCCACAGTGGTACAGGCTGGAAGGCGGTGCCGCGGAACAGAATGGCGGGAGAATCTCCGGCGACATTCAGCTCTCAGTATGGATAGGGACCCAAGCTGACGACGCATTCCCTGAGGCTTGGAGCTCCGAGGCGCCGCACGTTTCGTACACTCGTTCCAAGGTTTACCAATCGCCGAAGCTCTGGTACCTAAGGTTGACAGTTTTGGAGGCTCAGGACCTTCACATCGCCCCGAATCTACCGCCGTTGACGGCGCCGGAGATCCGAGTGAAGGCACAATTGGGGTTTCAATCAGTGCGGACGAGGAGAGGTTTGATGAACAATCACAGCGCTTCGTTTCACTGGAACGAAGATTTGATTTTCGTCGCCAGCGAGCCATTAGAAGATTCTCTGATTTTGCTGGTCGAGGATCGGACCAACAAGGACACCCTCCTCGGCCATGTAACGGTACCCATCAGCTCCATCGAGCAAAGAATCGACGAGCGTTACGTCGCATCCAAGTGGTTCGGATTGGAAGGAGGAAGCGGCAGTGGCAGTGGCGGTTACAGCGGTAGAATACATCTACGCCTCTGCTTGGAGGGTGGGTATCACGTGCTGGACGAGGCGGCGCACGTCTGCAGTGATTTGCGGCCAACGGCGAAGCAGCTTTGGAAGCCTGCTGTCGGGATCTTGGAGCTCGGGATTTTGGGAGCTCGGGGCTTACTTCCGATGAAGAGCAAGGACGGCGGGAAGGGGTCGACCGACGCTTACTGTGTTGCAAAATACGGGAAAAAGTGGGTCCGAACCCGGACCATTACGGACAGCTTTGATCCACGTTGGAATGAGCAGTACACGTGGCAGGTCTACGATCCTTGCACCGTCCTAACTGTTGGGGTTTTCGACAACTGGCGTATGTTTTCTGACGTCGCAGATGACAAACCCGACTGGCGGATAGGGAAGGTACGTATACGTGTATCGACGCTGGAGAATAACAAGGTGTACATCAATTCGTATCCATTGTTGGTTTTGATACGAACTGGGATGAAGAAAATGGGTGAGATCGAGTTAGCGGTACGGTTCGTCTGCCCGTCTTTATTGCCTGATACATGCTCAATTTATGGTCAGCCGTTGCTTCCCAGAATGCACTATCTCCGCCCACTTGGGGTGGCCCAACAAGAGGCCTTGCGTGTAGCTGCCACCAAGATGGTGGCAGCGTGGCTTGCAAGGTCAGAGCCACCATTAGGACCGGAAGTGGTCAGGTACATGCTGGATGCGGACTCCCATTCATGGAGCATGAGGAAGAGCAAGGCTAATTGGTTCCGAATTGTTGCGGTTTTGGCATGGGCGGTTGGGTTGGCTAAATGGTTGGATGATATTCGTAGGTGGAGGAATCCAGTCACAACGGTGTTGGTACATGTGCTATATTTGGTCCTAGTTTGGTACCCGGATTTGATCGTACCAACCGGGTTCTTGTATTTGGTGCTGATTGGAGTTTGGTATTACCGGTTCAGGCTGAAAATCCCAGCTGGTACGGACACCCGGCTTTCACAAGCGGAAGCGGTTGACCCAGACGAGCTTGATGAAGAATTTGATACAATTCCAAGTTCAAAGCCACCCGACATAATTCGGGCTCGGTATGATCGATTAAGGATGTTAGCAGCACGAGTCCAAACAGTTTTGGGTGACTTTGCAACCCAAGGTGAGAGGCTCCAAGCCTTGGTGAGTTGGAGGGACCCAAGGGCCACAAAATTGTTCGTTGGGCTGTGCCTAGCGATCACCACAATACTCTACGTGGTGCCACCAAAAATGGTGGCTGTGGCTTTAGGATTCTATTACCTGAGGCACCCTATGTTCAGAGACCCCATGCCGCCCTCGAGCTTGAACTTTTTCCGGCGGCTTCCGAGCCTATCGGATCGGTTACTATAGAGTTAAAGAGAAGATATTTTGGAGGGAAGTTTTTCCAAGTATGGTGGGGAAGGGGAAGACTGGGAGGCATAAACAGCTGTTTAATTTGAGAAAAGGCTGGGAGCCGAGGATTGAGAAAAGGAGATCAAATTGGAAAAGTGGGAAGTTGTCATTATGGTGGGAACTTTTTTTTTTTTTTTAAATTGTTTATTTTTGTAATGCAGTAGATTTGACTGACCATTGAAATGGAAATAAAGGGGAAGATGGGACCAAAGGACAGTTTGGAGAGGAGAGCCTCTTTTGCTGAACAGCCAAGGGAGAACCGTTCTAACAACATGAAATGTTTACTTTCTTACCTTAAGCGAAAGGGAAAAAAACATGATATCTTTTTGGTTTCGTTTCATACAAAACTATATATTTCGACTTTCAATTCAATTACGGCCGTTAGTTAAGTATTGCAGCTTTTTCTATGAAATTTATCAATGACAAAAATACAGATTTGTGTGATCCATGAAAAGATCCTGCGAAGGTCAAGTTTATGGGTGGGATTTGCAGCTCTCCAATCCGGACATAATTTTCACAGAGCATGGCGTTTGTCGAGGCCAAGGTCACAAAATTTTCAAACATCTCACTGCTCGAGAAAAAAGACATGACCTACCCGCCAACTCTTTTCGATTATCCCCACCCCATATTTCTTCCTCTTTGGGTCAAAATAATAGATATTATAGTCAATTTATTTTAATTTAAATCAATTGGCTCATTTTTATTTTATATTTTTTTATCTAAAATTAATTTTATTTGAAAGCTAATATTATGTAAATTTAATAATCCATTTAAAAGTAAATTTTCATTATGTTATTAAATTTTTATAAATTTTTCTTTTTTTAATGCCTTGAACTAGAAAAATTCATAAAAATTTAGTAAAATTACAAAAATTATATTTTCAATGGATTATTTTAGTTAAATAATATTAGTTTTTAATTAAAATTATTTATTTTAAAATCAATTGATTTAAATTGAAACGAACTATGTGTAGTGTTTTTTTTACTATTCATAATTTTCTACTTTACAATATTTTTAAGGGTTGAGGATTTAAGGAAGGGGGCAATATGTCTCGAGCCAGGCTGCAAGAAGGGCAAGGAGCAACCAATGCCATCCCGTTAGGGTTCAGAGACCTTAGTGCTTTTGAAAATTTTCCTTAAGCATTGTCAAAAAGAAAGAAAAGAAATTTATCCCTCCACATCTATTATTTTAAATCGTTTAAAATTTTCAAAAAATTTCTATATATGTAGTAAATTACATAAAAGGGATAAATTAGTCACTCATGTTTTTTTGATAAGACACATTATCCGCTATTATTTTTTTACAGTTAAATCCATGCATCAGTGGTCATTTTAACTAAGTTTAATTTCTTGTTGATCAATTATATTTTACATTTTTAATTACATGATTAAATTTTAATGATTTAGCAATACTCCATTTAACTTCAGGCATCAAGAGAGAAAGAGAATAATCATATACTTTCATTATTAAATTGCATAGAAATACAAAAAGAGGTAACCTTGCAACCATGTTTCAAGTAGGGCAAATCATTAATCTCATTACAAATGAAACAACCAAGCTTCTTTGCCTTGATGGGAGTGAGGTACTGTCAGGGGCCTCGAATAAGGAAATGGGCAAACAGTCCGACAACACGTGAGGGGAGATAGGGAGAGAGGAGGAAAAGTATTATGGAAAAGAGGCAAAAAACAAAGTTTAGGGGAATTTGCAATCTGTACAAAAGTTTTGGGGGCAATTCAAGACAAAATGTGTTATGTCATCATCTGCATAGAGTTGTCACATCAAATACATTTACCACATAATCATCCATCATGGAGACCCTAATAAGAATAAGTTATTTCTGCCAAAAGATACCGCTAATGATAGATTTAACTGCAACAAAACAATGGTGGTTGATCTGCCTATTTTGCAAACATTAATAACTAATTTGCCATTTTTTCCTAGTAAATTATTTTACCATATTATACTTGAAACTATTATTCCAATATTCTATTTTCTACTTTCATTAAAAAAGTTAAAGGCAAAATAAAAATAACATACAAACTTTTTTTTAATCTCTATTTGATGTTATATGGGCACAAAATAAATCCATATTGAGAGCCCAAGGCCAAATGATTAGAGAAGATAATTCCTGAAGATTAGGAAAGCCAAGAATAGAATAAATAAGGAGAAACTCGATAAAGATTGTAGTAGAATCCCCTTATCATGAAATTATTCTTATCTAAGAGCACTCTGGTAATCTTTTTCACAACTATATAAAGGGACTTCATTTGCAAATGCTAAGGTACAAATGATCATTAAACTTCTCTTTGCTATAGCTCCACACTTCAGAAAACCAACTTGATTATTGGAGAGTTTCCCCCGAGGAAACATCTTGGGGGCTCTAAAGTGATCTTTGAGCACAAGATCTTTTATTCACTTCCTTTAAGCTTTAACGCTAGCTCTCCTAGTTGGACCGATTCCACTTTCGTGATCAATTTGATGCCATGTGTGGGAACACAATGGTGAACACAAAGGAGACCCCATATATACCAAGATAACCTTGAGAATGAGCACAAGAGTAAAAGAAAATATCCTCGTGAGGTATATAAACCCCCAAAATACTAGCACGAGTCAGGGGGACAAAGGAAATAAGCCCTTGTTGCCACTGCGAGACCCCCGAAAAGGTGAAAAGGCCTGTTGCCCTGGACAACAACTTGTTTCAAGCTCTCCAACATGATTTCTTTGAGTAGGTGAAGACAACTATGAAGCAGGACATATGAAGAGCCCTGCCTAGGACACCTGAAAAAGTTGCTAAAAGCCATTTGTCACCCAACAAGGGTAGATGTGCTTCGCCTCTGGGACACCCTAGGTCAAACTCCTATAAGAAAGCCCAAAACATCTCAAGTACGATCCGTGGTACCCACTAGCAACTATATTAACACCATCTTACAAACATCTTACAAAGGCTAAATCAGATGGAATCACACATAAGAATACTGGAATATACTAAAATGAGCCTTGGCCCAATTATAGATATAAAGTACATATGGCTCTAGCCATTCACAAAGGAGATCATTCACACTCCAAGAACATACGGCTTTAGGATGCTAAAGATTAACCCCTACAATGGCCATACTGACCCAGTCAACCATTTGCAATGTTACATTACATCTATGAGACTTGAAAAGAATATCTGATGCAATCATGTGTCGTGCATTTAGTTCTACCTTGATGAGGGCTACTACTTCATGGTTTGAGACTAATAGGGGGTGTCTTTTATAGTTTTTTAAAGATTTCTCTCAAGATTTCATCCAACATTTCTTGGGGAGTAAGGCAACTCCTAAAATGATGGCTCACCAGCTAAAGGTAAAGTAGGGCAAAGATGAGTCCTTAAGGGACTCCATGTGAAGATTTAATGTTGAGGCCATTCACATAGAATATTTGTCCCTAGAGTTGCATTTGGTTGCTATAAATCAAGGTTTGTTGAAAGACTATAGGTTGGCCTAGGACCTATATGAGAATCTCAAAAAGAATATCAAAGAGTTTTTTTATCGAGAAATTAGATATATTAACACAAAAGAGCTCAATCGACCAATACAGCAAAAGGAGCAACTAAGGCCAAAAGAAGAAAAGTCCGTTTTAAAGAAGGGGAGCAGGGACATAGAACCTTTACGACCCGATCTCATGTTGCCCAACTAAAGGAAACAAGGGTGAACATATTATACACATTGGAAAGGAAAAACATGGTGCCAAGATGGCCCCTGCCTATAGGCCCTGCGAACAACAAAGTCCTAAAAAAATAGTACCACTATCATAGGGGTAAAGGCCACGATACAAAGAACTATTGGCAGTCGGAGTGGTTTTTTGAAGAAATGATACAAGTAGGAAAATTGTGGGATTATTTGGTTGGGACAGGGCCTCCTTGCCAAAGGTAAGAAAAAAAGCACCATAAAAGAGGTGAAGGTGATGATGATTAGGATAGGGGCCATCAATAGGAAATAGCCCGTTCTCCCTTAGTGACAACTACAGGAACCCAAGACCACCTACAAGGGTCATCCAAATGATCATGAAAAGAAAGTATTCCTTGGCTCATAAGTGTCGAGGATGTGAGATCGCCCAGCTGGAAGTGCCTGTTCCTATTAAGACTATATGAGTCTTGTATCTTGGCCCCCCATATGGACCCGATTATCATCATTCTGAGAATTAATAATTTTAAAGTTGAAAGTGTTTATCTAGATACGGGGCTAAATCCAATGTTTTTTGCTGATTTCCTAGATAAGATCAGGGTCCAAAGATTCTAACTAACATCAGTTTTTAGGCCTACATATGAAGTTTGGATGAGAGGAGGTATCGATGTTGTGGATGGTCAAACTACCTCCCAAGTTAATAGGCATCAAGAAAGATGGGAAGCTTATATGCGACTCCTATACATTGGAGTTATTGGTCCTAGATGTACCATCATCATATAATGCCATTATTGGGAGGCTAGCACAGGTACAATTCCAATTTGACCTAATATTAAATGGCTAATTATGGTCTTTGTGACCCTTATAAAGGACACCAGTATGTATATAAACTAGGCTTTAGTGCAATAAAGCTATATGGCAAGTCTTTAAGGCCTCCAGGATACCAAATAGGGCCTATTGTAGCTAAAGAAGAAGGAAAAGCCCTATGGCAATGAGCCAGGAGCACCTTTATCAAAGGACTTGAAGGAAGTGGAAATAGCCCCTAGTAGAATTGTGAAGATTGGCAAGGGTCTACCATCTGATCTAAAAAGTTTGTTTATTGAATTTCTGTGTGCTAATATGGATATATTTGCATGGCCCTCTAGTGACATGCCAAGCATAAACCTCGAAGTTATTGCATATAAATTACAAGTCGATCCTTCTGCTTGACCAATTCAACAAAAGAAGCAAAACGTGACACTAGAAAGAAGAGACTTCATTTGAAGAAAGGTTGAAAAATTGTTAGAGGCTAACCTCATCTGAGAGGTATGATACCCTGAATGGTTAGATAACATGGTCTTAGTCAATAAAGTGATAGAGGAATGGCGTATGTGTGTAGATTACATGAACTCAAATGATGCCTGCCGAAGGGCCTTGATTCGTTACCTACCATCAATCAGCTAGTCGAGCCATCATTAAATTCATAATTTTGTTCTTTATGGATACTTTTAGTGGCTACCACCATATTTAGATATATCTTAAAGATGATGAGAAAACAACATTCACCATTAAAGAGCTAGTGTATTACCATTAAAAGATGTTATTTGCTTTAAAAAATGTAGGTGCAACTTATCAGTGACTGATGAACAAAGTTTTCATAGAATAGTTGGGGTAGAACAAGAAAGTATACGTAGATGATATAATTGGCAAGAACAGAGTAGTAGATCACCACTTTGATGACCTCCATAGGACTTTTCAAAGAGTAAGGCAGTTCAAAAAGAGGCTGAATCCTTAGCAATGCACCTTTAGAGCCAGAGAAGGAAAATTCTCGGGTTATATGGTCTCAGGAAAAAAAAAAGATCAAAATAAATGTTAATAAAATTAAGGCAATCCTATCGATGCCTGACCCATTGAACAAGAAAGACATACAAAAACTAGCTGGAAGGCTAACCTCCCTTGGATGATTTGTATCCAAGTTTGGAGATCTGTACCACACTTTTTTCTAATCCTCAAGATGGAAGTAAAGTTTGAATGGATAGAGGAGTTTAAGGATGCCTTTAGGGAAATAAAAGAATACCTACAATGGCTTCCAATGCTTTAGTAGCTATGATCTAATGAGCCCATAATCTTATACTTGGCAGTCACCAAAGGCTCGATCAGCGCTATCCTCATTAAAGAATAGATGGTAGAGTAATTGACCATATACTATATCAGCCAAACTCTCCAAGGGCAAGAATTATGTTACCCAACTCTCTAAAAGGCGGTCTCTACTCTTGTCACAACATCCACAAAGTTGAAACCCTACTTTCAAACACATAAAATTGTTGTATGAGTAGAATTGCCCTTGAAAGTTATCCTATAAAAAATAGATCATTTAGGAAGATTGAAAAAGTGGTGCATTGAACTAAGATAATTTAACAGCCAGCTCCCAAGAGGGCTATAAAAGCTTAGGCATTTGCTGACTTTTCCGTGAAAATGATGCCAATAGAGAATATCCAAGGAAAGCCTACGCTTAAAGTCCCACCTTGGGAAATATATGTCAATGCTACATTGGGACCTAATCACCATGGTGCTAGGGTCATATTGCAAGGACCACTTGGTACGAAGGCCATATTAAGGATAATTTTTAGATTCCTTATGACCAACAATGTAGCTGAGTAGCCCTTTTAGCTAGGGCTGAGAATGGCTGTAGATTTACAGTGATTTCTATCTAATCATTAATTAACCTAAAGGAATTGTAGAAGTCAAGGATCCCACTCTATGTAAGTATTTAAGCTAGGCTAAAAATTTAATCAAGACATTTGATAACATGTAGGTCCAAAAGATTCTGAGCACTAAGAATGCTAAGGTAGATGCCCTACTGAAAGGTTGAGAAAAAGGCCATGATGAAAGAATTAACCAAGCCATTGATCCATCCTTTAGAATATCAGGCCCTCACAGATAGTTGAAGATAGCCAATATGGCCTTACCTTGAAACTGGGACCCTGAGTAAGACACCCGAGGAATAGAGATAAATTAGGTTTCTCAAGAAGATTCACCATCATTGACAATGACCTTTATAAAAGAGGGTCTGCTTTGCCCCTACAGAGATGTTTGACCCCCAATGAAGGCTATAAAATTCTAAAAAATATTCAGCAAGGAGATTGTGGGGCATACATCGGGGCAAAATCCCTAGCTCATAAAATAGTAAAGAGGATATTTTTTTGCCAACGATTAGAAAGAATGCTAGAGACTTCATTCAGTGATTCCATGCTTGTCAGTTTAACTTCCAAATCTAGAGATTGTCATCCTCAAAGACCGCATTAACTGCTGATCCTTTGGCCTTCACCATGTGGAGCCTTAACTTGATCGAAGCATTCCCTCATGCCCCAGGACAGGTGAAAATATTGCTTCATTGCCATCGACCACTTCACCAAGTAGGTTGAAGCATAACCCCTGGCAATTATAACAGCTCATTAGATCATAAATTTTTTATACAAAAATATAGTCTATTGATTTAGGTGCCCTTAAGCCATCATTATAAACAATGGCAAATAGTTTAACAACCAGTGAATGCGTATGTTCATAAAGGAAAAAGGGATCTACATCTACTTTATGCCTGTAGACCATCCACAATTAAATGGACAAGTCGAGGTCACTAATTGTACCATAAAGGAATGGTTAAAGAAGAGATTAGATGAAGCCAAGGAAAGATGGGCAGGAGAGATACCCAATGTCTTGTGGGATTATCGAATAACTCCTCAGAGACTGACAGGTGAGAATCCTTTTGCCATGGTCAATGGGATAGAGATGCTTATGCCTGTTGAGATCAAGCATCCCACCTTACAAGTGTAGATGTTAATGAAGGAAACAATTGGGACATGGCAACCAAATTGGGTCTCCTGGAGGAACTTAGAGATGATACCCGAATCCACATGAAGGCCTTTAAGCAAAATGTGGCTTTGGCCCATGATGGGGGAGTCAAACAGGAGAAAACGGAAGAATGGTCTTTGTCGAGACAGAATTAACAGCGAGAAATCTAGGACATGGACCATCGTGAGCTAATTGGCATAGACCATACTTTGTTAAAAATAAAGTTAGAGACATGGTCTATGAGTTTATGAATGCTGGTGGTAGGATGATACATAGAATGTACTACTCTCATGATCTATATCTTTATTTTGTATGAGCAAAATAAAAAAAAAAAGGTATTCTCAATTATCTTTGATCTAAATTTATTTTTGACCTATGAAGATGATACCAATCCTATGACAAACAAAAATTGAAAGATTGACAAAGACACAAGGTCCTAATGAAACATTAAGATATGAATCCCTAAATAGGACCAACAAAGAAGCTCGAAAAAGCCCTAGATGAAATAAACAAAGGCCAACAATGGGCATTAGGGTGGCAACCCCATGAACAAGGCTAGCCCAAATGAAGGCCGAAAAGGGCCACGGGGCGATGACCTTCCGAAAGTGTTCAACTTGTTAAAGGTTCCCAAAGCTTATACTAAAAAGCCTATGATGCCAAAAAAGGAACGAGCCCTATCCATTGAGTCTAATGGCAAAATTTAAGAAATAATAGGCACAAAGAGTTAAATGAAAATAATTTCATTAAAATTTTAATGAATTTACAAATGAAGTTATAGCAAAAAACCTTTACAAACTTCTCACTACGACAAACCTAGATATCAAGAAGGGATCATGAATCAAATACCGATGGGGAAGAGTGAAACAAATATTGACAACGAAGTGAAACTAGACAGCAGCGAGGGCTGAGAACTATTGCTCCCAATCTTATGGAAGTAGCACATGTTGACCTTAGTCAGGATGACACTTGTATGGAAGTATTGCATGCCAACCTGGCTAGAATGGTATTTATCAAAGAGGATCCGGTGGTGTTGACGCCTAAAACTTGTCTTTAAATGGTACCTCATTTGTATCTATGGCAACCATGGCCTCTTTTAACGATGCTACTCCCACCTTGTCCTTCTTTGGCCATACATCAAAGGTCGCACCTAGATTCACATATGTAGATAGAAATCATAGATCAAGGTTTAGGTGACTGTTTGACCTCAAAGCGACAGGAAAGGAAGCCATTATAGTACTCATTAATGGCCTCCTTGCCCAGACCCATTTTCAACACCCTGTTGGTTGATAAAAGCTCATCTCATGTGAGCATTGGCCTTCTGATGAAGCTTGAGATAGGGCCCTTGAAGGTCTTGGATAGCTTCATCATCCACCCTCATGAAGCAATTAGAAAGGAAGAGAGGCATCGTACCACTTGAGCTGGCCTCACCGTAAGGAGCCATTGAACCTAAATGGAAGCTTTTCTTGATGTCTGACAGTGTTTTATCAAGGTCCCCCAGCTAGGCCCTTAATGACTGGATCTCATCATAATCCAACTTCTCCAATTTTGCAACATTTTGGATGGACTCAGCCACCTCATGGACTTTTTGATCTTGCTAATTCTCACACTTTTGCCGCTTCTCCAGCTCGTCCTGAAGATCTTTCACCTTTTTGGACAAGCCCTCTCTCTTTGACCACTTCTAGCATAGTTCCTTGTCCAAGGCTGTATTTGAGGCCTTTAGGTTTTCTATCTGAGTATATAAGGCCTTCATTCTCACCTCATTTGTGGAAATCCTCTCATCGATGGCATAGGTGATGATGGATTCCTATAAATGGAAAAGATTAGGAATCACTTGCACAAGAAAAGATGCAATAATGAGTTTTGGGGACATGCCTAGAGATTTTTTGCTATAACATTCATTAGCTATGCCTCATCCGTCTAGGAGGGTGAGCCAAATGATGGCAATCCAGAGAGGTCTTCAAATGCTTCTAAGACTGTGGGTGATGTCAGTCCTATCCTCCATGATCAATTCTTTAATGCCCACCACCCACTATGGGTTAAAGATTTGGTCCAACGTTCTCCCCTTGTTCAGTAGACCATTTCTTTGAGCCTGCCCCTAGTCTAAGAACAGATTTTTAGGTTAGAAATGAGGATCTATCTCAGCTAAAGATATAGGTCCTCTTTATGAAAGCCTCAAAGGTTGGCCACTTGGAGTCCCACCCTCAAGTGTTTTTTGCATAATCACCCTTATAGGAATGACAGATGATGGTAGGGGGAGGAGGAAGAATAGTCACTAACTTGGACTGGGATGGTATGGCTATAGAGTGGGGGCCATTCCCCTTAGATTTTTTTGTAGGAGAAACTAGATGGAAAGATCCACAATAACCACATAATGATGTCAGATTGATGCCATTAAAAAAGGAAATCATCAAGGCAAAAAGGCATATTGTCATTCCTGCCCTTGGAAACCTCAACCTCTTTACAAGAAGTGGCCTAAGGGCAATCCCTCTTCCTTTGTAGTTGAAGTACTTTGTGTAGTGACTCCTCCAATTACACTACTGTTGATGATGCCGTTTTAGAAGATGTGGTCATGGAGAAGCCAGCAGCAACCTCCTACTCAAGTGCAACCTTAGCTGGCAAAATTTGGAACTTTCAAGCTTTAACTAGCCTGTTAGCAATATTCTTTCACCTTTCAAGTACCCCTTAGCACAACCACCCATGTTTACAAAAAAAAAAGAAAATAGAAGTTAGAATGACCCTAGTAAGAAATATAGGTATAACAATGGGCGTGTGTTGGGTTTCGGGAGCCAAACAACGCAGCAGAATTTAACCGAAACCCTCCAGGATCCAAGTGAAACGGGGTAACCCGGGTGTTCGAAAATTTTCATACCTAATTTTCGATTGAGATCTCTCACTCAACTGTAGAGTCGAATCACAAAACCTGAACAGTTGACGTGTTCAGGCTCTCTATGGTATCCACACGAGCCTCTCGGGATCACCACGCTTCCACCACGTCCCGGTAGATGCGTTTCTCTTGCGCTCGCAGTGCTAGCTTGTGTCCTCTAAGGAATTGCAAGAGAAAAGTGCGGATATCCTTTTTGGAGGCTAGGGCAAGGAGACCTGCGAATTTCTCACTTAAAAGTTGTATTTATAGTGAGACTCAACTTCCAGGCCTAATGGGTTTCAAAGCCCTAATCCAATTAGGATTTAATTTCGGGCTTAATAATGGCTCAACTCTTGGGCCCATTATTAATACGAAATTAAAGTGAAACCATAACCCAAATAATTAGCCCATGCACTCTAATGATCCAAATTGCTCTATGTGTGCGACCCAATAGGCTCTTATCACATTGGCAATGATCATAAATCACATTTATGATCATAAGCAATGAGCGGTGTCTAGCAACACATCATTGCTACCCAAGTGACAAGATTGTCGATGATTCGACTATACCTTTATGATCATCACCGATATATGCCATTGTCCCTTTGTCCAAGATATCAAGACTAAGCACGAGACATGGAATGTGTCACTCTCGTATAGCCCAATGTTTGGTTTCTTGATTACCGAGTAGACTAACTTAAACTGATGACATTGATATCGCATATCAACTCATCCGAGCATGGCCATGCATTTTCTAAGTCTCACTCTATTAAGGGGCCCGAAGATATCGCTCCCGTTACATAGGAGGGACAAATCCCATCTTGATCATACAAATCCCTCCGCATGATATGTGACATACCCAATGACCTCCTTCAAGTTCACTCAGTTACGAGCAACAAAGGAAAGTATCAAAGTATGTGACTCACATGTAGGGAACCTTGATGATCTTAGGTCGAAGGACTACATATACCCTGATCACTATGGGAATCACTTATGACACTCATATAACGATCCATGTAGTGTTCTCATGGTGGGTCGGTCCAGTACACAAGTTCTCCAACTTGTACCCATATGTAGACTACATATCTCATATTAGTCTCCACATATGCTAGTCGTTATGTATTATTGCAACCCGTTCTACAATAATACTAGACCAGGGACTTTTAAGAATATCATTATTCTAGGGTTACAATTATGTTTGTTAAGTTACGCAGGAACAAAACAACAAACATAATTGCTGGATTAATGCCTTAATAAAATATCATGACTCAATTGTGCAAAAATACAATCATCTCATGATTGGCTTTTGGGCACAACACTAACAGCGTGAAGCAAGTGTAGTTCCCAAAATCCTATGAACTTCATTAGGCCACCAAAGCCCTTTCGAAGGCCTTTATTAGTGACCTATTTTTTGCCCAAAGACCAGTCAAAGAAGTTCTCCATGCTAGGATAAGTTGAGTGGGCTCGGCTGATCTTTGCCACCTAAGGGTGGTCTTTGAGATTTCCTTGTAGGGGATTGAGAATAACCCCCATAGTTTTTAGTCTGAACCATAGACTTCAGCCACATAAAGAGACTGTGGTAAGACTTGTGCCTTTCGGAACCTTACAATAGTAAGGGTTATGCGATGATGGCTTTGCTAGGGGGGCCTCAATGAAGGCACTTAGGAAGCTTCACTCAGGCTCATTTAGAGTGAAGAACTACCAATCTTTCCAATTAGCCCATTACTCTTTGCAGAAAATGGGTGGAAAAGCTTTATTACCCCCATGGTTGATGGAGCAACATGAAAGAAGCCAAAATTTATCTTCAGTTCTACCATATAAAATTGGAGGAAAACCTCCAGAAAAGGATCCACCATTGCCATCTTATAGGATATGATGAAGACATTAATGTTGGTGAAAGAATTAGAGGCCAACTAGGAAGGTGACTTCTTGTAGTGCTCGCAAAAATGTTCAACGAAAAGATGTAAGAGGAAAACAAAGTCCAACTTGGAGCTAAACTACAAGGACTGTAAGGATAGCGGTCTTGATGCTAGCCTCAGGATGGCCTTCATCTTCTATCATTTGGGCATTCTCCAGTGTGGCCACCACCACATTAGGCCAAAAGAATCACTTCAAAATTGTGGCCAATTCGCATTCCTCATCCCTTCAAGTTGGATAGGAGAGGCTCCATTAAAGACCCCATGTTTGTGGCAATTGCCTCAGTGGCAGACAAGGCTACTTGACTAGCAGTATTCCTTTTTTATGATGATTTATAAGAGGCTATTTGGAAAAACTAAAAAAAATGGGGGGTAATTACTACCGCAAAAGAAGAACGGGCAATGAAAGAAATAAGGGAGACAGGGAAGAACCGAAAATCCAGCCTAAAATTCGAAGAACTAGCAAACAACATTTTCCAAAGACAAACTAGCAAAAACAAAAAATGTAGGAGTATGAGAAAACGACAATTGATTACCTAATTAAGAGTTGTTGAATTGAGGAATAAAAGAACTGGTAGTTGAGAGCTTAAAGAACACCACGAATGGCTAGAGGAAATGCTTCCAACAAAAAAAGTACTAAAAGCTTGACTAAAGTAAAGGAGGTTGACAACAGCAGATAAACAGTAAAAGAAAAAAGGGTAAAAACTCTACCTTATTTATAGGAGGAAATAGAGGTCCTTGAACTACTTCCTTGGAAACCACCGTAATTAACACAAAATATTAGAGCAAATGGATATAGGACACATGGAGTTGAATAGCCGTAAAAAGAGTCACACCTTGTCACTTCTCTGGTAGAGCGTTAAATAGACGTCATTTTGACTCCAAGATGACTGTTAGGCTTACCACGTGTCACAAATGTTCATAACTATTACCAATCAAAGACAACATGATGACATATTAGGAAACATCCTCTAGAAGTTATTAGAAGTAGCACCATTCCACCAAAAGAAATGTCCCTCCAAGGCATTGTATTGAAGGATAAGCATCGCACCTTGCCAAAATGATGGTGCACTGAGTATAGAAGACAATAGACGGTTACGACACCAAAAACCGACTCCTCCTAGAAAAATTAGGACCTAACCCACATTTTATGCACTGGTGGGGGGCTATTATACTATATGGGCTCAAAATAAGCCCATATTGAAAGCCCAAGGCCGAATGATTAGAGGAGCTCTTTTTTAAAGATTAGTGAAGCCCAAAATGGAATAGATAAATAGGAAATTCGATAATGATGGCAACATAATCCTTTTATCACTGAATCATTCTAATTTGATAGCACTTTGGTAATTTTCTCCACAGTTATATAAAGGGGCTCCATTTGCTACAATTCCACACTTCAGAAAATTGACTTGATTATCGGAGAGTTTTACCTAGTAAACATCCCTGGGCTTTTAACATGATCTTTGAGCGTAGGATCTCCGGTTCTGCCTTCAAGCTTAAAGATGGTTCTCCTGATTAAATTGATAACACTTTGGCTATCACTATCGAATCCAAATGTTTCAAAAAATAGTTCAAAAAGAGTTTAAAGGAAAAAAATACGAAAGGTTATTCTAAGTAAAGGTGTTCAAAGGAGTAGGTCAGAACTGGCCAAGTTCGGGACCGGCCCAGGTGAAACTCGGCCCAGGATCGAGTCAAACCTAGCACGGCACGGGATCAGCTAAAGCACATGTAAGGGTGGGGCGATTATGGGCCTGACAAAGGAGGAGGTCTAAAGTGGGCTCGACACGACCCAGCTCAAATGTGGGACCGGTCGAGGACTGTCCCGGTTTGGATGGTCTGGTCTGGTCCCCAATGATCAAAAGAGCTCCAATAGCTCCTTCTTAAAAAAATTGGTTTAATTACACTCCAGGCCCCTATAACAGCCTGCAATTTGTTTTACTCCAGAATTACTTTTTTACCCCTCCAACAACTATATTCCAAGGGTTTTTTAGTAAAAAAAAAAACTCTCTCCTATAAATAGAGAGGCTATTTGCATAATTTCTTCACACCAATCTCAAGCTATCCTCTCCTCCTGTAATACATTTTCTCAATTTCCTCAAGCTCTTAAGCTTATTTTCTTACTATTTTCTTAATATTTCCTTCATTACTTTCAAATTTCTTCATCTTCTCAATTAATTCTTGCATGAATGGCATCCAAAGGAAAGGGAAAGGCCCAAAGCTCTTCATCTTGCATGACAGGGTTGAGGTCATTTTTTCATTCCATGTTTCGACCTGTGAGCCGTGGGGTCCATATTCAGCAAACTGATGATGACGAACAAATTGACATGACACAATATGAGTTGGGCAATGATGACCAACTTTTCAATGACGACATCGAGGAGGTGGATGTGACTTTGTCTGATAATGTTGGTGGAGGCAATGGCTCAAAACCCACCCCAACGAGCAACCAACCTAATTTGAAAGTCAAGGTAAATTGGGGAGGCTCACTACATGGGTTTGGGAGCATTTTGATTAAGTGTATGACAACGAGGCACGATTTGCAAAATGTAAACATTACAAAATGAAGCTCGCTCACAAGAAGAACACTGACACAGGAACAATGAAATGACACATGGAACAAAAGCATCCAAACCATTGCCCGAACAAAGCTGGTAGTACCGGCAGCCAAACGTAGCTTAGGAGTTCTACCGGTGCATCAAGTATTTTTTGATTTAATCAACAAAATTGTAAGGAAGACATGATAGCATTGATGATGTTGATTGAAAATCCATTCATACAAGTTGAAGATAGTGATAGCCGAAGGGCTATCGCCTCTATCTGACCCGAACTCGAAGCGTCAGGAAACTCTAGGATACTATTAGCCCCCCGAGGTACTAAACAGACCGCCTTCGGTGATGAAGAATCAGCTATCGCAAGCCGAAGAGGATCTACTCGAAGGCGGAACCCTGAATTAGGGAACTCCCCGAACTACGGGCATATTTCCCGAAGGGGCATCATCCGCGCCAGAGGACGGCCTCGTCCAGGGACTTCGGGAGTACGGCATGAGCATTTAAGGAGCCTCTGACATGTCGCCCACAGACATTACAGGCCGCCCTAAACGGCGGTCTGACACACTGACGCCATCCAGGTCCCGTCACGACCTGTCTCGGTTCAAGGCTCAAGAAACCTGCCACCGGCTACTTGTCCCCACGCCTAGAAATTCAGGAAAGATCTGACCGAACACGTGTCATGATCTGAACGGGCTAGATACTCCTATAAATACCAGGAAATAAACCTGGGCAAGGGATCGATCCTTGAGCAGACTCCTTTCCTTGAGAAAACACAAACAGGCAAGGCCTTTCTACTTTTCAGTGCTCCTCCCTTATTTTCTTTCAGGACACTGACTTGGGCGTCGGAGGCTCCTCCCTGGAAACACACCCCGGGGACCTTCTGACCCCCTCTTCTGAGCTTTTCAAGCACGCTCCCCTGGGCAATCTGGCATTCTGGCGTTCTCCCACTCAGGAAGTCCCTCCGCAAGTTACAATGTCATCTAACGAAGATGCCGCAGGGCATCATTTGGCGCCGTCTGTGGGAAACCATCCTCAGGTCGCCGTCGTTGAGACTCGGTGTTCTAAGGACAAGGGACTCCCGAGGTCCCCGTCCGCGCCTGAAGTCCAACCGGCCACCGAGCAAGCCCTCCCAGGGACTTCCACGCCTGAGGAAGAGCGTCCTCTGGTCATAACCATGAGCTTTCTGCGCGACTTTCAACATTCTGTTGTGGCTGAAATGACACAACAGATAAACCGAAGGTGGCCGCAACAAGCTCAAACCCAAAGGCCTCCTTTGCCAGCACACCCTCGGGAGAAAAGTCCCAAACTAACCCATCGTAGTTCGGGGAGCGGAGACCCGCGAGAGAAGTCTTCAACGGAAAACATGCCCCTCGGGGCACGGCTCGCGGGGCAAACAGGGTCAAGACGACCCAAAATCACACAGACGAGGAGCCAGTCACCTGAGGCGAGGTCTCCATCCCCTCGGCGCCGAACTCACTCTCCGAAGAGACACCAACAATCTCCCCTCCCAGAAGAAGAACCTAGCGCCACAATCCTTATGGAGAAGATACTGGCGAGGTTGGACAGAGTGGAGAAACAAGTGGCCCGCAAACCCGTCTGGGCCAGGCTGTCTGGAGCCTTTTGTGGGGATGAGTCCCCATTCACCCAGGATGTAGTTGAGGCAGCCATGCCAGGTGGCTTCAGAGTACCTCGGCTGGAAACTTATGATGGCCGCACTGATCCACAGGCTCATTTGACCAAGTACAGACGCAGCATGATGATGCACGGTGCCGACGACGCTACCTTGTGCAAATGTTTCGAAGTCACTCTCACTGGGCCAGCGACGGCCTGGTATAATTCATTGGCTCCGGGAACCATCACGGAGTTCCAGGAGTTATCCACAGCCTTCACGCAGCAGTTTATTGGAAGTCGGCCAATGGCGAAGATGCCGATTCAGATGTTTGACATAGCGCAAAGAAGTGGAGAGACTATCCGCGACTATGTCGAGAGATTTAACAGAGAGGCCTTGAGTGTCCCAAACTTTAGCCTGAAATACACATCCTCGTGATGACACGGGGCCTTCGGAGGGACTCACAGCTGTTTTACGAGTTCTCCAAGGACCCCCCGGACACGCTGGGTGAATTTTATCGAAGGGCCGAACAGTACATGACGACCGAAGAACTGAGAATGGGCGGACCAAAGTTCGATCACACCCTGGCCGAAGGGTCCAGCTAGCAAACCCGGTATCCCACCGAACAGGCAGGTCGACCTCGGAGAACGCGAGGAAGGAAACTCCCAGCTTTCACGCCCCTGAACACTACGCGGACAAACATCCTCATGACGATGGAAAGGCAAGGGACGCAGATTCGACAGCCAAGGGCCATGACCGCTGATAACAAGAAAAACATGAAGAAGTTCTGCCAGTTTCATCGCGACCACGACCATGACACCGAAGATTGCTTCTAACTGAAGAAGTACATAGAGTCGCTAATAAAACTGGGCCAACTTCGGCGATATCTGCGGATACCTTCCCCGAAGGGAAGAAAAGATGAGGAAGAAAAGGCCAAAGATGAGGACTATGACTCTACAGGCGAAGAAACCAAAGTCCGAAGAGACGCCCTCCACATCTGGCTGGAGTGATACAAACAATCACGACGGGGCTCCCATCCTCGGAAAGAAAGAGGAAGGCCAGAGAAATAGCAGTCATGGAATATCAGAATCCGACAAAGAAACTGGCTCGCAGGGATGGATCCACCGTCATCTTTCCCCATGATGATCCGCTGCTGATCATGGCGAGGATAGGGAACTAGGACGTCAAGAGAGTGCTGCTCGACGACGAATCGAACGCTGACGTCCTGTTCTCGCACTTACTGCCGAACTTGGGCATACCTAGTAGCGACCTCAAACCCGTCACCTCGCCTACTTTCGGGGTAGGACCGTCCGAACTGCCTGTCCTCGGATGGATCAATCTCCCCTTGATGATGAAAGGAACTTCGGTAGAAGGGACTGCTGAACTTTACACCTCCACAATGGCGAAGTTTATTGTCATGAATGTCCCTTCGTCGTACAACGCCATCTTTGGGAGACAGACACAGGGAAATCTACACATTCGCCCTGATGTGAAGTACTTGACTGTCACTTTCGCCACCAAGGATGGAGATGCAGAGATCTTCATAGATCAAGGCAAAGTAAGAAAGGTGTTCGCAAAGGCATGAAAAGCTCTGGCAAACAACTTCGCACAAACGATGGAGGCAAAGGCACCAGAGAAGGGCAACGAAGGAGATCCCGCGAAAGCGGAAATGGAAACAGTAGAACTTGTCCTAGGTCAATCTACCCGAATAAGGAAGAGCTTGGCCGAAGGTGACAAGAAAAAACTTGTATCTTTTCTACTGGTAAATAAAGATCTATTTGCCTACTCGCCGAAAGACATGCCAGGGATAAACCCTAGCGTAATACAGCATAGCCTTAAAGTTAATCCCGAGGCAAAACCTGTCCGGCAAAACCTGTCCGGCAAAAGAAACGGAGCATCTCGGTCCATAAAAGTAACTTTGTCAAAACCGAAGTGCAGCGCTTGTTAGACGCTGGTGTCATCAGGGAGGTCAAATACCCCGAATGGTTGAGCAACGTGGTTATTGCCACAAAAGAAAGAAGCAGCAAGCTCCGGATGTGCATCGACTTCAGAAACTTGAACGATGCTTGCCCAAAAGACTCATACCCTCTCCCACCGATAGACATTTTGGTAGACTCAACTGCCGAATACGGGCTTCTAAGTTTCTTAGACGCCTTCAGTGGGTATCATCAAATAAGGAAGGACCCCGAAGATGAGGAAAAAACCGCCTTCCTCACCGAGGGAGGAACATACTGCTACGTCAGAATGCCCTTCGGGCTTAAAAACGCAGGAGCCACCTACCAGAGGTTGATGAGCAAGGTCTTTAACGACCAAATAGGGAAGAACATGGAAGTGTATGTCGACGATATGATAGTCAAAAGCAAGCTGCCTGACGACCACATCACAGATCTAAAGGAAACTTTCCACCAGCTCAGAGCCTTCGGGATCCGTCTCAATCCCGAAAAGTGCATCTTCGGAGTGACCTCGGGAAAATTCCTTGGGTACATGGTATCAGAAAGAGGCATTGATGCTAACCCAGAAAAAATCAAGGCTCTGCTCGAGTTCCGAACTCCTGCCACAATAAAGGATGTGCAGAGACTCACCGGAAGGATAACCTCTCTTAGCAGGTTTATTTCCAGGTATGGAGACAGGTGTCGACCATTCTTCAAGGTCCTCACTAAGGCAACAAAAGAGGAAAACAACCTCGGAAATAATGATCATCCTTGGAATGAAGACTGCCAAAAGGCCTGGGAAGAACTCAAAATCTACTTAGCCAGCCTGCCCACTCTGCGACAACCTCGCGTGGGAGAGCCCCTTGTGCTATACCTCGCCGTCACAGAAAAGGCTGTGAGCTCGGTCCTTGTGAAAGAAGAGGGGCCGAAGCAATGGCCGGTCTATTATGTAAGCAAATCCCTGCATGGCGCCGAAGTCAGGTATCCTTTGTTGCAAAAAGCTATATATGCCTTGGTGCTGGCAGGGAGAAGGCTACGACCATACTTTCAGGCTCACCCTATCATCGTCCGAAGTAGTCTACCACTTCGGGATGTCATGAGGAAGGTTGATCATTCCGGAAGGCTCTCCAAGTGGTGTATAGAGCTTGGCGAACACGACATCGCTTATGAACCTCGGAAAGCCATAAAAGCTCAAGCACTGGCAGACTTCATCGCCGAAGTACCCACCACCGAAGACAGCCATCCGGATCATGGCGAAGGTGAGCCCGAATGGACTTTGCATGTCGACGGAGCCTCGGGGTCCGAACACCAGGGAGCTGGCGTGATCATTAGGGGTCCTGAAGGCCTAGAAGTGATGAAGGCTATCAAGTTCGGCTTTGATGTCACCAACAATATGGCGGAGTATGAAGCCCTCATAGCAGGATTGCGCCTGGCCAGAAAAATCGGCATAAGAAACCTGAAAGCCCACAGCGATTCTCAGCTGGTAGTGCGACAAACGGCAGGAGACTACGGGGCAAAGGACCCAACCTTGGCAAAATACCATGAATTGGTGGCAAAACTCATCCGGGAGTTCGACACCGTACGAATAAAAAATGTGCCTCGGCGAGATAATGCCGAGGCAGATTGCTTGGCAAAGTCAAAAGCATGCACCGAGGTGCTAAGCCACCCGAGCATCACAGTGCTGGGCATATCAACTTCAGGAAAAGGCTGGAAAGACCCGATAAAAAGATATCTCGCCGACAATACGCTCCCCGAAGACCCCAGTGAAGCTGCCAAAATCCGAAGACGCTCCGGCCGATTCTTCCTAATTGGCGAAGAATTATATCGGCAGGGATATGCAAACCCACTGCAGAGGTGTGTTGGCGAAGAGGACACTGAAATGATCCTCGAAGAAGTACACGAAGGCGCTTGTGGTTCGCACATCGGAACCGACGCCCTTGCAGCAGTAATACTTCGGCAAGGATACTTTTGGCCTACCCTGAGAAAGGACGCTAGGCAGTTCGTCCGGAAATGCGGTAATTGCCAAAGACACGCAAATATCCAGAGGGCACCCTCGGAATTGGTGACTTCGGCTGATTATCCTTGGCCCTTCGCAGTCTGGGGCATAGACCTCATTGGGCCGCTCCCAACAGCCCCTGGAGGCGTAAAATTCTGCGTGGTAGCAGTAGACTATTTCTCCAAATGGGTCGAGGCAGAACCCCTGGCGACTATCTCGGCAAAAGAAGTGCAGAAGTTCGTATGGAAAAACATTGTATGCAGATTCGGCATACCAAGGGTACTTGTAGCTGATAATGGGTCCCAGTTCACAGATAAAGGATTCCAGGAATTCATCAGTGACCTCGGAACAAAAATGCACTTCGCTCCAGTAGCTCACCCCCAAAGCAATGGGCAGGTAGAAGTATCTAACAGGACCATAAAAGATGGTCTGAAAAAGAGACTAGGGGAAGCAAAAGGGAAATGGCCAGGAGAGCTCCAAAGCGTGTTATGGAGTTACCGAACAACACCCCGAAGAGCCACAGGGGAGACCCCCTTTTCACTCGTCTTCGGTACAGAGGCCATCATCCCAATCGAAGTCGTGCGACCGTCGGTACGGGTACAAGTATTCGATGAAAGTGGAAATGACCTCGGCTTAAGAACCAAGCTTGACCTTGTCAGCGAACACAGAGAAATAGCTGAGCTGAGAAGAAAAGCTTTTCAGCAAAGAGTGGCCGCGGCTATAAACTTACGAGCCAGGCCAAAGGAAATCAAGAAAGGAGACCTCGTTCTCCGAAAGGCTGACTTTGCACCCCGAAGGCCCTCCCACGGAGTACTTCGCGCAAATTGGGAAGGACCTTATCTGGTTCTTGCCGAAGTACGAAAAGGCGTGTACAGACTCGGCGACGCCGAAGGCGTAGAATTAAAAAATACCTGGCATTCAGATGCCTTGAAAAAATTCTATGCTTAAGGTTTCGCGGAAGAATTGTGTTGTACAAATTTGGAAAATATGCTAAGTACAGAAGTTTCTTAGAAAAATTCTCAAGTATAAAAAGCGTACAAGCCAGAATTCCGTGAAGGCGTTCGCCGTAATAAGTGTAGATACGATTTCCCGAAGTCCCTTGAGCGATCACGTTCGGGAAAAATGGGAAACGAAAAATCTCGCGAAGGTGCCCGCCGAAATAAGCACAGATATGATTTTCCGAAGTCCCTTGAGCGATCATGTTCGGGAAAACAAAACATCTCGCAAAAAGACTTAGCCAAAAAATCTTCATTAAGGTGAATCGGCTTACAGAGAAGAAGAAGTACAAAAAGAAGAAGAAAAAGGCAAGGAGTCCTAGAACAAACTAAGGAATCTCGGCGTCCCGAGAGCCACCAGCCCCTACGTCCTTGTCCACCACCTTTGGCGCCGGGATAGAAGGAGGCAAGTTCAGGTGCTCAATCTTGGACCAGGACCACCGAGGCCCCTCGGGAATGTTTAGAGCCTCCAAGAAAGAGAGGTCCAGATCTGGGAACCTCTGAAGAACTTGGTGCCGAGCAAGGCAAAACCCGTCCTGGAAAGCGACCTTGGCCATCTGGTCAGACTTGTCCTTCTCGACCTCAAGTTCCTCAAGATCGTTCTGCAGATCCGTGACCTCCTTCTTTAGTGCCTTCATCTTCTTCCTCCTCGGCTCATCGACCTCGGCTTGGAGCTCGGCCTTCTCAGCAAGTGCCTTCGCCAGGAGAGTCTCAGATTCCGACTTCTCCTTTAAATGGGCCTCGTTTGCTGAAATCAGCTCCGCCACTTGGGAGCCAAGGTCAGAAATCTTCTGGGAGGAGTCCTTCAAAAGTTCTTCTTTCTCCTTCTGGAACTCCCCCCGAAGGGCAGCAACCTCCTTCTCTGCAGCATCAGCCAGCTGCAGGTTCTTGGTAGCCAATTCCGAGCACATGGCCTTAGTTTTTTCAATAACCTCTAAGGCCGAGGCTCGGAATGCCGTCTGCCTGGCTACCCGAACTCTGAGGTAGCCGGCGTACCCCAGCAGCTGCAGAGGGATAGAGGCGAGGTCAGTAAGACAAAGAGAAAGCCAAACACTTAGAAAAAATTGAAGGGAAAAAGATAGGCGTGAAGCATACCTGGGCAGCGTGCTCGGAAACCTTCGCGGCGAGGGAGTCATCGCCCGGATGAGCTTCCGCAATGGCCCTAAAGGAGGCCTCAGTAAGCATCCCCTTCGAGATCTCTTTAGCCATTTGCTGGCAGTCTTCGGAGTACAAATTCATGTCCTCCGTAAACGACCAGAAAGGCTCCTTCGGGATCTTCCCTTGCGGGACTTTAGCATCGCGGAGGGCTCGCTTCCGGGCGTGTTCGGCCGCCCAACTCGGAGTAAGTGACTCCCCTGCACGGCAAAAACAAGAAGCTGGTCAAGACAAGTACATCCCAAAATTCAAAAAGTAAAGACATCACACTTTGCTTGAGAAAGCGAACCTGGCGGCACCTCGACGACATCATCGCCAGAGTCCGGGGCCTCCTCGGTGGAGATCCCCTTGCCTTTGCGTTTACGCCGCTCCTCGGCAGAAGGAACCTCTACCACGGCATCTAGAAGGGCCTGCGACGAGGTAGGGCTCCGAGGAGAAACGTCGGTCGGGGGGACGTCGGCAGCAACCTCGGGCGGCGGAATGGCAGCAACCTCGGGCTCCTCGCTTGCCTCCTCAAGAATTTCCGAACGAGAAGGGGGAATAGTCTTCTTCGCCCGTTTGGCCGAAGGCCCAGCCCCAGTCGCTTTCCGCCTTCGGGAAGCAGCCTTCTTTGTCTGCTCACCCTTCTCAACTTGGCCAGTGAAAAGGGATTTGTAGAAGGCAGCAGTGTCGTCGCCCATCTCTGAAAAAGAAAGAAGATATCAGCGTGAGTCCAAGATGAAAACCATAACAAAGGGAGTCGGAGATAACTTACTCTCGAAGAAAGTTTCGTAAGTAATTTCCTCCCGAAGGAGTTGCACCAGCCAGGAATCCTTCCCAGCGATGGCAGGAGCCGGCATGTCGAGGTCCGTTTCGTGCTCCTTCACTACCCCTAACTCCCGAAGAACTTCCTCGGTCATTAGCTTCCAATTGATGGGGAAGGGGTAGAGAGAGCGCGAAGAGACCTCGGGACCCCAGTCGGAGACAGCGCGGATACGTCCGTCGAAGTCCGCGAAGATAGGAGCCAACTCCGGAGTTAGCATTATCCTCGGATCTACGACGTCCATCTCCAGCTTTCCCTGAGCCCACTTGGTCGGAACATGCGACCAGGCCTCCTCCATCTTCAGAAAGAAAAATTTTTGTTGCCACCCTCGCCAGCTGTCCTTGGTGGCGAAGGTGAACATATATTTTTTGCTCCCGGATCCCCGAGGTAGCATGAAATAAAAGCCACCCTTCGGGACCACGAAAAGCTTGTAGTACTGCATAAAAATAACAAAGTGGGGCTCTATCCCGAAGACGGCACACGTGCAGATGAAGGCGTTGAAATAATAGTACGAGTTCGGCGGAAGTTGATTTACGGCAATGCCATGGAATTGGCAGAAGTCGCAAATCATCTTCGGAGGAGGGTACCGAAGTCCAGCCTTCAGTTGGGCTCGGAAAACGGTAACCTCATTACTACGGTTCGAAAAGCAAAATTGATCAGAACGTGGCAACCTCGTAACGGCATACGAAGGAAGAAAGAACTTTTTCTTCCATTTTTCTAGTTTTTTGGGGGTGGTGCAGCAAGGGTGAGACAAAAGGGGTTGCCAGCTCTCGGGAACAGGCATCTTGGCTGAAAAACGAGTTCGGAAAAAGGAAAGAAAGCAACTTCCGGAAAAACTCTAAAAATCAGAGGATTCTAGAAATCAAAAACCCACCAAATGACTTGCCAAAATCTGGGTTTGAAGTCGCCGTCGTGAAAGATCGCCGGAAAAAAACTCTGTCAGACAGCGCCGCCGCGGAAAGCAGGAAAAAAGAAGCAGTTGCAAGCAGAGAAAAGAGCAGAAGCAAAACCAAAAAAGGAACTTATGATGGAATGGGCTATATATAGGCCGAAGGTGGGTAGACGAACCGGCGTCATAAGTACCCCTTGAAGGCGAACAGTCGCCATAACTGTTTTCTGCACCCGAAAAGACGCGCCCTCTGTAACCGACGTGACTCTCCTCCAATGACAGTGTGCCACGTGTCAGCCGCCGCGCCAAAATAGGGGACACGTCTTCTGACACCCCTAAAAAACTGGGACGCGCCGCTCCAGACTGACACGCCTGGTCATGAGACGCGACGTTGCACAGACCTGCGAAAGGAGAAAGGAAAGAAGTAGGTTGCCTCGAAGACACCAAAAGACAGGCTATGGCCGAACAGCCCATATCTTCGGGCAAAAGGTGTATCTTCGGCACAGGTTTTACTCCCTAAAAACTCCCAAAGAGCATCCTCGGGAAGACTACAAACCGAAGTCTCCACTTCGGCTTTCCAAAGGGGGGCATGTGATAGCCGAAGGGCTATCGCCTCTATCTGACCCGAACTCGAAGCGTCAGGAAACTCGAGGATACTATTAGCCCCCCGAGGTACTAAACAGACCGCCTTCGGAGATGAAGAATCAGCTATCGCAAGCCGAAGAGGATCTCCCCGAAGGCGGAACCCTGAATCAGGGAACTCCCCGAACTACGGGCATATTTCCCGAAGGGGCATCATCCGCGCCAGAGGACGACCTCGTCCAGGGACTTCGGGAGTACGGCATGAGCATTTAAGGAGCCTCTGACATGTCGCCCACAGACGTTACAGGCCGCCCCAAACGGCGGTCTGACACACCGACGCCATCCAGGTCCCGTCACGACCTGTCTCGGTTCAAGGCTCAAGAAACCTGCCACCGGCTACTTGTCCCCTACGCCCAGAAATTCAGGAAAGATCTGACCGAACATGTGTCATGATCTGAACGGGCTGGATACTCCTATAAATACCAGGAAATAAACCTGGGCAAGGGATTGATCCTTGAGCAAACTCCTTTCCTTGAGAAAACACAAACAGGCAAGGCCTTTCTACTTTTTAGTGCTCCTCCCTTATTTTCTTTCAGGACACTGACTTGGGCGTCGGAGGCTCCTCCCCGGAAACACACCCTGGGGACCTTCTGACCCCCTCTTCTGAGCTTTTCAGGCACGCTCCCCTGGGCAATCTGGCATTCGGGCGTTCTCCCACTCAGGAAGTCCCTCCGCAAGTTACAATGTCATCTGACGAAGATGCCGCAGGGCATCAGATAGGCACATGGTAAAATGGATAAAATCATAATTAAACCCGGCTTTTAAAAGAACATCTAGGACAACTGTCAGGAGAGAAGCATTTAAAATATATGAAGTCGGTAAATCAAACTTACAAGCATGCTTTTCTAATCTTGATCATTCTGCTTCATTTACTAGTGACATGTGGACTTCATCCTTAGGACAAGATTATTATTGTGTGACTGTACATTAGATCAATGATAGTTGGGAATTCAAAAGCGTATCATTGCATTTAAGTGGGTAGACGTCGATCATACCAGTTGGAACATATACCAAGTTATTTCTTAAACATTAAAAGAATTTTTTTGTTATGACAAGGTTTTTAGCATAACATTTGATAATACATCCAACAATGATGTCATGGTTGAGACATTAAAGGAATCGTTGGAACATGTCAAGGACACTGCATTTTTTCACATACGATGTATTTTTCATATTTTAAACTTTGCTATTCAAAATGGCCTTAATGTATTGAGCACCGAAATCACTCCTATTCGTTGGGAAATCCATTATTTAAAGTAAAGGCTGAAAGTTGTAAAAGAGTTTTAAAGCTTATTGTCTCGAAAATGGCCTCCAGTTTAGTTGGAAACGTTTTAAACTTGATTGTCCAACATAGTGGATTTCAACTTATGAGATGTTGATGGATGCGATTCCATTTGCTGCACATATGACATGTGTTTATAAATGTGAAAGAGAAGAAAAAAATTTTGAAATAAGAGATGTGGGATAAACTTTCAAAAGTAGCCACTGTGTTATGATATTTTTATCATGCCACCATATTTTGCTCTGGTGTTTACTATCCCACTTTTCATAAGGTGTTAATGTATTTGGTTAATATTGCATGGATTTTTAAACAATACAAAAACGACGAGTTTTTAAAAGACACGATTAAGGCCATGAAAGACAAGTGGATTTCGTATTTTAGCAATATATCCCCCATCTATTTACTTGCATCGACACTCGACTTAACCATTAGAATCACAAGCACACAACAACTACTAGATGGCTATTATAATTTCTTAGATTTGTTGCATATATCTGTTCTTGCTATAACTGCTACTCTTGAGAAGCATATGCATGAGTTATATAAGATTTATGCCGACCAGATAAAGACAAGATAAGGAGCAGTACTTCCGATATTGTCAGGGGTTCCTTATCATCGGCTTCAGTAGCATTTAATCCCACCAAACAACTACTCAAATGGCCTCGGTCTGCATCATTTGATCTTAGTGAAGTTGACGTATATCTCAACTTGGTGTGGGAGAATAGTGAGACAGACATTTTGGAATGGTGGAAAGTGATGAACAACAAATTTCTAATACTGTCCATCATTGCAAAGGAAGTTCTAGTTGTTCCCATCTCAACCATTACTTCCGAATCGGCTTTCAGCGCAAGAAAATGTGTTCTTTCTGAGAAACGAGCAAGGTTTTCACCTAATGCGGTTGAGGTGTGTATTTGCAATTGTGATTGGGGTTTTGCCGCCTTACAACTACATGACCAAGAGAGCTCTGACTATGAAAATGCTGATGAGGTGGACACTTAGATTTTTATAGTTTATATTTGATCTAATTATGCTGTTAAGCATAGATCATAAGTTTTTTTAAATTTCAATTTTCTGGAACGTTTCACCATTTTCCATTGTAAGGTCCGTTCCAACTTATGTAAGTGTTGTTTGACTTTAAAATTAATAAAATTGATACTGTCAGGTGGTGTTTTACTCTTAATAAAATTACTAATCCTAATTTTTAAGTGAAAATTTATTCCAAAAAATTGCAAAAAAGTAAAAAAAAAAAATTAAAATGTTGGCCTAGGATTGGCCCAGGCCTAGCTCGGCCTAGGACCAAGTTAGGACCGGACCAGGACTGGCGCGCCAACAGCTGGGCCGTGCATGGTCCCTATGAACCTAGACCCAGGGCCGGCCGATCTGATCCAGGTCGGCCCATCTTGCACCATTAATTCTAAGGCTATCTTGAGTTTGGCAAGGTTTTATTAAATTTAAAGTGGATGTGTCCTTAAGAAGTTATAATGGGAACCTGCTGTTGGTAGCCTTCGGTGGGACTATAACAGGCTTTAGATTGGCGGTTTCACAAGGCTTATCAGGCAAATGATATTCATACGGTGAAATTGCTTACAATCTTAAAGGCCTTGCAAATCCCATGGGACTTGGGTTCCACCGCGCGGAGATTGAATCAGATTTACCTGTGGCAGTAACAAAGATTTTAAACTCAGATGCTATTACCTCACCATTTCAATACTAACTAGTTTTATACCTATTCCATGGATAGAAAATTTTTAAATATAAATCATTATTTAAAAAAATTTACATTAAATTAGTTAATTGATGGCAAAAAATAATATTTCGTGAGATTTTAGAAAAAAAAAATTAGAATTTTGAGTTATGTTTAGTGAACTTAGGAATTGGATAAATACTTTATCAAAATGTAGGACTTCTAGTACATTTCTCACTCTTAAAATAATTACTAAAATGTCTAGAAAATATCATCAGATATCATCATTAATACAATGGCATGACTATCTCAAAATTTCATATAAGTAATGGTATAGGTATTTTAAATAATAGTTGTCTAAGCTGTATCGTTCTTTCCATCTCATATGATAGCATTTATTTTCAATTGTAATGGTATATTTTAAAACTAATAAAACTAACAATAATTGAGAAATAGTTCTTAAAATTTAATATGGCTAGAAAAAAATACTCCACATTGCTGCATTAATTTCATTTTTGGTATCCAACATTTTTTGGTGAATTAAATTAAAATAAATAAAATAAGTTCTTAATATTGCTAGTAAATATAAAATACATTATTTATATAACATAAAACTCATTGAAAGTTGTTAAATAATATTGTATGATTAGATGGTGACTTTCTAAAACTAATCATATTTGAATATTATAAATTTACCGAGTTTATCTTATTCTATTTACACTTTCTAAAACTAATCAAATTTAAAAATAAATTTTAATTTATCTATTCAAACTTTATTTTAATAAATTAAAAAAGGTAGCGTACTAGTTTTCACCAAAAGAATTTAAATTATAATTTTTCTGCCTTTAAATGCAAAAAATAAAAAAAAAACTTTCCCCCATCTAATGTTTGAAAAAAAAAAGGGAGAAAAGACAAATTTCCAAAGCTAAGGGATAGAAGTGAAATAACGCCAAACCTAGGGAAAGAATGTACTCAACCTTAAAAATTGATTTGAATTTTTGAACTAAATCAAATGGTGAAAACAAACAAAAAGTTAAGACAAAATGTTCTTTTTATATGTTCCTGTTTATCCAGGAAAATGATCAAATATTTACAATAAAAAACGATCGAATGTCATAGAATGAAATAGGAGGTACTTTAGACAATTCAATATGTTTGGAAAATGAAGATTTCACGTGATTGTAAATTTGACATATTGATTTGATGCAAAAGAAGGAATAAATTTTATCGTAAAATAGAGATTTTTATTCCAACATCCAAATTATAATAATTGTCGAGATTTTGAATTTGTGTTAATTATTTGAAATATAGTGCCAAATTATTTTACATTATAGTCTAATAGGATAAAATTAATAATTTTAGTAACATGTGTCTTAAGGATATCAGTTTATGGTAAATAAACGATCTTAATTTCATAATATTTTTGTTAATTAATATATATTATTGAATCTAACATGTGTCCAAAATGCCTACATTTATATGGAATATTTCAACTATAATTAGAAATAAAATTTTTTGCTCCACCATTTCTGTTCCCTCCAGTTGGCCCCTTGAACTTTTTATTTTTCTTCTCATCTTTTTATCTTTCCCTTCTTGTTCATCGCTGATGTTGAAGAACCTTCTATTGGTGCTTGATGTGTAAGAAGTGAGTCTCTCTTACTTTCTCTCATTGCACCGATTTTTTACCTTTTTAGCTCATAAGATCCAATCAAAATCACTTTTTAATTTTTTCTTTAGTTCATGAGTGGTTGAAGAATCATATCACATACACAATTGGTTTAGATGAAAAAAAAAATTCTAATACACAATCCAAATTAGTTTATTACTTATATCAGGTTCAAACAACCTGTAAGAAAAAAAAAATCTTTAAAATTTAAGTCCCACATTAAAATGTAATACACAACTTATGCCGATTAAATTGAAAAACAAAAGAACAAAAGAAATATGGACAGCAATAAATACAAAAACAATTAAAGCAACACTGGGTAGGGAGAAAGAAAAGAAAAGAAATCAACGGCAAACGATTATGTAAATTCATTGTGATAATAATATGACTAACATAGCTAGTATGGCTGTGAAAGCAATATATAACATTTTAATTTATGAAATTATTGCGCAAAAATTAAGAAAATAAAGTATAAGTGTTATAACTTTATGGATTAGTTACAATTTGCCTCAGAAGTTTAGGTGATATTACACTTTGCCCCCTCCTAATCCCCAAATATAAACTTTGCTTCCTACCTTACACTTTACTGTCTTATAAAAACTGTTTTATATTTACAGAGAAAAAAACTGATGATTTAAATTTTTTATAACCGTAAAAAGTACCATATAAAATGAAATTACTGAAATATAACCACCGTATAGTTTAAATTAAGATTTCAAAAGTTATCGTTAGACAGTATAAAAAAGGTAGGCAAAAGTTTATATTATTGAAATAGGAATAGGCAAAGTGTAATATCATCTAATCCTTGGAGCTTAAATTGCAATTAACTGTAACTTTATTAAGTACCCTTAAGGGCACCCGCTAGGAAAACTTTAAAACCAAATGCTCAGTAAATGATACAATGAAATTGGAATTTCAAATTGTGGTATAAGTCAAATCGTATCAGAATTAATTTGAAATGTCCAAAACTCAGTTTATATCCAAAACCACCAGTGTAAAAAAAAAATGGCTGGAGTAGATTTTCTGTTGAATACCCCTCAAAGTAAGAAACAAACCGTGAGAGTACATACCAAAAAAATAGTGAAAATAAAGATATTTAGAGGCAAACATCAAATCTTGAGTTTAACCCAGTGTTTTTAAGATCAAAACGTACTTCAAATCATCACAGGGTCCTTGTTTAATCGGTTGAACCACAGATTTATTGTTCTTTTGTATTTGTATTGTATAAGTGCACCGAGTGACATAAAAAAAACAAAAGAACAGGATTAAAATAAAATTTTATACATAACAAAACTACTAAATTTACATATTACCTAAAATATTAAGTTACAAATCCTAACATAAATTGTTTCTCTTTGCCCACTCTACACCCATCACCCATGTGCCTCTGCTGCTTCTCCCTCTCTTTCATCTTTCTCCCTCTCGTTTTTTTACTCCTTTTCCCTATAATTTCTTTCCCCTCTCTCTATCTTATAGTACTTTTCTTCTTTCGCTTCTTATTTTTTTTTTTTTTGTTTTCTTGTTTTCCTTTTCTTCTTCTATTTTCATAAAATTTAAATAATTGCTTTTAGACTCCCGGTCTGTTATTGTTTTGACTAAATACCAAATAAGCCGGCAACTGAACCGGCGATGTGGCCAGTTCACGATTGAATATGTTGAATTGGCCGCTCAAGTCTAGTTTTGACAAAAATTAACCTTGATTCTTGAGTAAGCTTGCGGAGCTCTAAATGTAGATGATATAAAGATTACGAATCAAACATAAAAATACTTACAATAATTTAAGAATCAAATATATTGTTGTTAACAAAAAAATCAAGTTTACTTGGAGATGATGATCTCTTCCGGATTAGTTTAATCATGGTTTTTGGTGGATCTAAATACAAACAAAATAAGACCAATAAAACGAATAATCAAAGATTAATGAAAACAATAAAAATAATCATAACTTTTGTGGACGTACACACAAACAAATCTGGAACAATGAAACAAATCAATAATAAAATTATGAAATGCTTTAATATTATCATGAAATTCGTAAAGGAGACCAAGAGATTTAACTTACATTGTGTAGGTTTTGTGAAAGTGAAATATTTTAGGTTATTTATAAATAAAAAATTAAAAGGAAATAATGTCTTCTAAAATATAAAGTTTAATAAGGGTAATAACCTTAATAGTGATGCCCGTCAGCATCCGCGTTGTATGATATGCTAGCCTGAAGGAGAGACTTCCGGTGTGAAGGTGTCTGTAAGATTTTGAAGAACAAGTGTTAGAGACTCCTCGGAATGTGTTTCCGGGGGATGAGCATCCGATGCCTAAGTCAGTATTTGTGTGAGTAATAGTAGAGAGCAAAGAGTGGGGAATAAAGAAAAAGTCTCTCTTTCTTACTAAGGTCCCTCCCAGGTATTTATAAGAGGGAGGAGGCCGTTTGACATAACCTGTCCAGACCATAACACGTGTTCGGTTAGATGTGATCCGTACATTCGAAGATAGGTATCTCTAGTTGGTCGTAGGCCGTTCTGGTCAGAGGGCAAGAACGTGTGCAAGGTCTCTTTGTCAGAAGTTCTTTAACCGTTTTTGTCATACATTTGCGAAACTTCTTCAGGGTAATGGTGGCCACTGGGCCGGGTTGACCCGGCTCGACCCGGACCCCGCTCGCGGTCAAACCCGGGCCCGGCCCAAATCGGATTGGGCTTGGACGAAGGCGGGGCGTGTTTGGGCCTAGGGGAGGAGAGAAGCCCAAGTTTGGTGGACCGGCCCACTGCTCGGAAAAACTTGGACCAGATCGGCCACGACCCGATCGAGTTGGGTTCGGCCCCCGAACCGGGTCGCATTGCAGAGTTTCGTTGCTGCGCCTGACATTTTTCAAAAAAATGGGCAAATTGCACCCTGAGCCCCCCAATGGCTCCATATATGTTTTTTGACCCTCAGACTTTTTTACCCTCAGTCAATAGCCAATAACAGCTAGTTTTTTAGGGCTTTTTGGGGAAAATGAATTTTTTTTCTCCTATAAATAGGCAGCCTCCTTCCCACACTTCCTCACACCAATCTTCTCCTCTCCAATCTTCTCCTACAATATTCTCTCATTCTCTCTACTATCTCTTTCCAAGTTTATTAATCTTTCACTAATATTTTCTTAATTGCCTCTTAATCATCTCTCCATCTCTTTAATTATTTTCTTCTACTAATGGCTTCACGAGGGAAGAACTCTGGCAAGGGCAAAGGTGTTGCCTCCTCCTCATCCGGCACAGGGGTCGGTTCATTTTTCCAAGGACGTTTGTTCCGGAAAAATCAAGGCTCACATTCACAAGAAATTCCTGACAATGATCCAAACATCGACATGGCGGCATACAACCTTGGACTTGACAATCAACTGTCTGATAATGATGTTGAGGAAATTCCACCGACACAAATCGGTGCCGAGGGGTCCCAACCGACGCCACAAAGCAAGCAACCCGAGTGGAGTCAAGTGAAGAGCGGGAATTTGAAGGCTTCCATTTGGGAGCATTTCGATCAAGTTTGGGAAAGTGAAACAAGGTACGCGAAGTGCAAACATTGCGACAACAAATTTGCACACAAATTGAACTCCGAGACGGGCACCCTCACAAGGCACTTAAGCAAAGTCCATGGAGATATCAGCGGCATTTTCGGTGGACAAATACAACTAACGGATGTTGGCGGCTCCAGCAGTCTAGGTATTTTTTGATTTAATCCAAAAACTGTTAGGTAAGGTTTAATTAATTGGATGATGATTACTGAAAAACCATTTAGACAAGCTGAGGATGAACACTTAGAAAAATTCATCCAAGAAAATCTAAATCCTGCTTATAAAAAAACGTCCAGGCAAACAGCTAGAAGAGAAAGCTTTAAAATGTATGAAGCTAGGATATGTGATTTATAAGCATATTTTTCTACTGTTGATCATTGTCTGTCATTGACGTCTGATATTTGGACATCTCTAATAGGACAAAATTATTATTGTGTAACTGCTCATTTGATAAATGATGAATGAGTCATTCAAAAACGGATAATTGCTTTCAAATGTATGGAATTTGATCATACGGGTTGGAATATTTTTAACTGCATTATTGAAAATTTGTGTGAATTTTTTGTTGCCAATAAAGTTTTGTCTATTTCTTTTGACAATACTTCAAACAATGATGCGATAGTGAGAGAATTGATAAAAGAATTAAAACCACCGCTTGATGGAAATTTTTTTGATGTTTGTTACTTGTGTCACATTTTGAATTTATGTGTCCAAAATGGTTTACAACAACTGCAAAACCAAATTCAGCCAATTTGGAATGCTTTACTTTTTGTTAAAACAAAGAACAAATTAGCTCGTGAATTTAAAATGTTTTGTATTGAAAATAGGGTGAATTTTTCTTGGAAAAGGTTTAAAATTGATTGCCTCACTCGATAGAACTCAACATTTGAAATGTTAAATGGCACTTAACCATGGGCAAATCTTTTGACTCGCTTTGTTAACTTAAAAGTTCAAGGCGACTGGCTAACAGACGAGGTTTGGGAAAAATGTTTTAAGTTAGTTGAGTTGCTTAGATATTTTTATGAGGCAACAAACTTTTTCTCTGGAGTTTATTACCCAACAGTGCACCAAGCAATGTTATATTTTGTAAACATCGTCTATGTTTTCCACAAATACAAGGACGATGAGTTTTTGAAACAAACTGTTGAAGTAATGTAAAAGAAATGGCTTGACTATTTTTAACAAATCCCACAAATTTATCTTGCTGCATGTGCATTAGATCCAAATTTCAAAATCATGGGTTGTCTACAATTGTTAAAAGCATACTATCACTTATATTTAGCTCAAGCACAAGTTTCTGCACTTGCTATTTCTGCTGAAGCTGACCATAAATTGAGAGAGTTATATAAACTCTACTCTGTTAAGAATTCTGATAAGGTTATGTTATCCGAGCCAACACCCGCCCGACATTCCACCTCATCATCATCATCAAGGTTCAACCCAGCGGCGAGTATCCTCAAACGACCGAGACCCACAAACCCGGGATTGGTGGAATGGGATGATTACCTCCACACTTCATTTGAAAACAATGAAGAAGAAATCCTCGAGTGGTGAAAGAACAAAAGAGGAAGATTCCCGATCTTATCCATACTGGCGCAAGAGATTTTGGCAGTTTCGGTTTCAACCGTCACCTCCGAGGCTGCCTTCAGTGCAGGGAAACGAGTAATCTCGGAGAAACGAGCAAGGCTCACACCTGAAGCCGTTGAGGTTTGCGTCTGTAACCGGGATTGGGCGCTTACTGCTCTAAGGAAACAAGATATTAAAAGCTTCGATGATGAGGTCCCTTCTGATGATGACCAATAAGAGTAGATTCTAGGTTTTCATTAGAATTTAAAGAATGTAATTGATGTGATTATGCTGTTAAGCAGAGATCTTAAGTTTTACCTTTTCATTTTTTTTCCATGAAACGTTTTGCCATTTTCAACTGTAAGGCACGTTTCAAATTATGTAAGTGTCGTTTGGCTTTTTTATTAATAAAATTTACACCGACGGTGGTGTTTCTTCTAAAAAAATATATATTTCATAAAATTACTATCAAACAACAATTTAAAACATATTAAAATGGTGTTTTTTAAAATCGGATCAACCCGGCCTAGCTCGGACCTGCCTGGCCCAGCCCGAGCCCAAATTGGACCCGGCCCAGGCCCAACCCTCTTAGATGCGGGCCGTGCTCGGGTCCGAGAAAACCTACCCAGGCCCGGCCAGGTCCATGCCGGTTCGGCCCACCGGCCACCACTATTTTGGGGTATAAGACCCCTTCGGGAGGAGATTTCCCTTGAGAGCTATTGAGGAAGGCCCTTCGGCAGAGTGGGTCACCTTCAGAAGACGTTTTTGTCTGTCGAGGATGGTGGATCTACCTTTTTTAGGGCAGTAGGTTCGTAAATCCAAGGGTGGTGAAAGACAAATTTTCCCAAAGTTGGTCATGTTACCTTTCCAAGGTTGGTGTTGAGGGTGCCTCGAGGTCGGGGCTAAGCTAACACCAAAAGTGATATCTAGACAGCTGATCAGGAGATTTTGAGGGCCATAGCCTTTTGGCTATCACATGCCCTCCTCGGGAGGCCGAAGTAGTATCTTCGGCGTTAGGCTTTTGTTATCGTGTATGAAAGTGACAGACATTCCCGTTTAACAGCGCTGAATCTTGAGCTAGGTCACCTTCTTCGAGGTGGGCATCTCTTTGGTTCACGATGCCTTCTTTGGCTGAAGCAGTATCTTCGGCATCAAATGGTATTTCTCATTTTTGACCAAGCTCTTGATGTTTCTGAAGTTGTATCTTTGGATGAGGAAGAATATTTCCCCTTTTGATTTTTTATTGTTCTCTGTTGCTTGTCAATGAATCGTCATGTCTTTTAACCAGGCAGTCGTGTCACTTTGGGCTAGGCTTGCATAGGCCTACTAATGTCAGAAGGCGTGCCCTCATTTCTCACATCGGTTGACACATGTCACTAGGTGACTAGCGAACGGTCGTGTCCATTACATCGGTTACATCCTTTCGTCTACGAATGGTCATTATGGTGATGCTTCGCCGACCTCCTTCAATCTATATAAACCCTTCTTCCTTCAGAGTTTTCCACACTTTTCAATTTCTATTCCTTTTGCTCTATGATTTCTTCTCATCTTTCATCTTTCTTTGGCAGTGGTGCTAGCGGTGGAGTAATTACCGGCGAGTTTCTGGTGATTTTTGAAGTCCCTGTTTTCGTTCCAAACTAGGTGGGTTTCCTTCTAAAGTGCTTTTTTTGTTTCAATTCTTTTCCCTTCGCCTTTCCGAGGTTAGATTCCTCTGTTCCCGAACATGTCTTCTTACCAAGTAAAAGCTCGTCCCATTCCTGAGAGTTGGCTCCCTCTTAACTATCATTCGAGCTGTGCCGCTTCGGAGAAAGTGAAGAAGTGGTCGGCTAAATTTTTTCTCCCTTCTTATGCCGTCACCAGGCTACCTAGTCCTGGTATGCCTAGCTATGCTCCTTATTCAGACGAGGTTACCGTCTTCAGGGCTCAACTGAAGGCGGGACTTCGGTATCCCCCTTTGAAGATGGTTTGTAACTTTTGCCAATTTCAGGGCATAGCTGTCAACCAACTTCTCCCGAACTCCTACTCTTACTTTAATGCCTTTCTTTGTATGTATGGGGTCTTCAACATAGAGCCTTACTTTATCTTTTTCATGCAATACTACAAACTCCACCCCGTTCCGAAGGGCGGGTTCTACTTCTTGCTCCCTTAGGGATCTGGGAGCAAGAAATATATGTTCACCTTCAGGAAAAAGGATAGTTGGCGAGGGTGGCAGAAGGAGTTCTTTTTTATGAAGGTGGATGAGCAGTGGAAGGACATGCCGACCAAATGGGCTTTGGGGACTCTTGATATCGATATAGTAGACCCGAGGAAGCTCTTAACCTTAGAGCTAGAGTCCCAGTTTGAGGAGTTTGATAGCCGTATTTGGGCTGTCGTGGATTGGGATCCCGAGGTCCCTCCGCGTTCTCTATACCCCTTCTCCATCAGATGGAGTTTTATGACCGAAGTGGTCCTTCGGGAGCTTGGGGTAGTTAAGGAACATGTTACCGACGAAGGTGTGCCAAAACCCTTGGTTGATGGGAAGAATGTGTGGTTGGTGAAGCTCTTTCAGGGAGAACTTACGTATTTGGCACTGAAAGAGAGTAAGCTCCTTTGCAATTTTGTTACTTATGCCTTTTCATACTTACACTGATGTTCTCCTTTTTGCATATATGGGTGATAAATCTGCTGCTTTCTATAAGAGTCTCTTCCTCAGCTAGGCCGAGAAGGGAGAGCAGTAAAAGAAGAAGGCACCGGCCGGACAGTCTTCAACGTCGAAATCGAATAAGGCCAAGGAGGACTCCCTTCCACCTCCGCTGAAGGGGAAGTGGAGGTGATTGATCAAACTCTCATTTTTGTTGATCCATCTTCGAAACCGGCCATCTGTTCAACCCCTCTCAATCCCAATGCAGCTGTCGAGACATTGGGGACTTCGGTCGGGGAGCTTTCAGTCAAAGAACTGGAGGAACGCCAAAAGAAAAAGGGCAAAGGTGTTCCCGCTGAGGTCCTTGATGTTAGTGGCTCTGAGGGAGATGATACCGAACTCCCCCTAGGTTTGTCCTTTAGCCATTCATCTATGAGTTTGGGAATTTTTGGTATTTTAGACCTTGTAGATGAATGGCTAAGGGATAACATTTTAATGGAACTTCAGTGTGACTTTGCAAACGAAGGAGTGCAAGCTCTGTGGGTAGAGGACCATGCTCGGAAGAGTGCCGTTCGGGACTCAAAAATCCACAGGGACAAAGTTCCGAGGGAGCCCTTTTGGACTTTCATGGAGGATATGGACTTGTTCTCCGAGGATAGCCAGAAGATGGCCCTTTAGATGCACGAGGGGCATTATGACTAATGCCACCTTTCAGTCCCTGGTAGAGGAGTGCCCCAGTGAGGAAGTCCTCATCATGAGGATGAGTGAACACGCAGCCTAGGTAAACCTTAACCCTTTAGGACTTAGAAAAATTCTGAGCTTTTGTTGCTTTTTGACCCTTATTCGGAATCCTCCCCTTTTGCAGCTGTTGGCATACAATGGATATCTTCAGGCTTAGGCAGCTAAGCAATCTTCGGTCTGAAGTCGATTGGAGGAGAGCTTGGCCAAAGCCAAGGAAATTTTTGCTAGGTCAGTCATCAAGTACGGCAAGCTTAACAAAATTGCGAAGGAGGACCTGGCTAGTCTTTGACAAAAGGTGTTGAAGAGCTAAAATGAGATGTTGGAAGAATTTTCTTCCAAGGTGTCGGACTTCGGCTTGAGGGTAGTGGCCTTTACTTCGGCGAACAAAGCCTTCCAAAAGGAGAAGGAGGAAGTTGTTGCCGACCTTACAAAGACGATGGGGCTCAACGCCAAATTCTTAGCCGAGATCGATCGGCTGAAGAAGGAGAAGAAGAAGAAGAAGCTGGAGAAGGAGGTTGAGGTTTTTAAGAAAGAGCTGGAGGACTTGAAGGCAGAGAAGGCTAAGTCTGATGAGGCGACTAAGTCCTCTTCTCAGGACGGTTTTTTCCTTGCTTGCCACCAAGTCTTGTCCAAGTATCCCAACTTGGACCTTTCCTTCCTTCGGGCACTTGACATTCCCGAATGACCATCATCGGAATGGTCAAGGGTAGAATTTCTCAACCTTCCCATTCTACCTCCTTCAGCGACCGAAGTTGGTGTGGACGAAGAGGCCGAATCTGAACATGACCAATCCGAGGATGCTAAGGAGCCCGAAGATGGGCAAGAGAAGCAATAGGTGCCTCCTTTTTCTTTTTCTTTTTTTTTGGGTGTTCTACACCTTGTATTCTCACAATGAAATGTTAATGGAACTTTCTTGCTTCAAAATTTTCGCTAAGTCCTTGATTGGTCTCTGGATATTATCTTCATCCTTTGGCACTTAACTATCTTCGGCGATGAGGGGTTTCGCGACCATCTTCGATCAACGTTCTTTAGAAAATTTGCCTTTCAAAAATAGTTAGGCATCTTTAGGACCAACCATATTCGGTCGGCTATCTTCAGAGAAACTTAACTTGTGTAAAAAATAGTTAAGTGCCTTTGGCACCAACCATGTTCAGTCGATCACCCTCGGCAAAAAGTGTACAATTTCACACATGAACCTTTGGCAACAACCACATTCGGTCAATCACCATCGACAAAAATGTGTACAATTTCACACATGCACATTCAGCAACAACCACATTCGGTTTGCCTTCCTCAGCATCTTTTGCACAATTTTTCCAACCAGGAAATTTTTCTAAGTGTAAATTTTTTTCAAAGAGTCTGAATGCCATGTATTTTCTAATTCTCCAACTTCAGTATCACCGAGCTTGCAGACTCTTTGCCGAACTTCCTTGAGGACCAAATAAAGTCTGTCCCAATTTGATCGAAGTACTCAATGAGATGGTCTTCGGTCTTCGAATTCAGCTTTTTAGAGAACGAGGTCCCCTTTCTTGATTCCTTTACACTTGACAGTCAAGTTTGAAGCAACGGCTACTCTCTGTTGAAAAGCTTTTCTTCTGAGCTTGGCCATCTCTCTATGCTCATCAATCAGATCCAACTTGGTTCTTAAACTGAGGTTGTTCCCTTTTTCGTCAAACACCTGTATCCTCACTGATGGCTGCACGACCTCGATAGGGATAATGGCCTCCGTGCCGAAGATGAGTGAGAAGGGTGTCTCACTCGTGGCCATTCTGGAAGTTGTTCGATAGATCCACAACACACTTGGAAGTTCTCCTGGCCATTTTCCCTTTGCTTTCTTCAACCTTTTTTTAAGACCATCTTTTATCATTTTGTTGGACACTTCAAATTTTCCATTGCTCTAAGGATGGGCAACCGGGGTAAAGTGCAATTTTATCCCGAGGTTAGCTGTAAATTCCTGAAAACCTTTTATCGGTGAATTGGGAACCAATATCAACTACTATCACCCTCGATACGCCGAATCTGCATATGATGTTCTTCCAGAAAAATCTTTGTATGTCCTTCACCGATATTGCTGCTAAAGTCTCTGCCTCGATCCATTTAGTAAAATAGTCTACTATAACTACGCAGAACTTCACTCCTCCTAGAGCTGTTGGGAGAAGTCCAATGAGGTCAATACCCCAGATTGCGAAGGGGCAAGGATAGTTTGCCGAAGTTATCACTTTCAAGGGTAGTTTCTAGATAGGAGCGTGTCTCTAGCATTTGTCGCATTTCTAGACAAACTGCCTCGCTTCTTTCCTCAAGGTAGGCCAGAAATATCTTTGGCAGAGTAGTACCCCGGCAAGGGCATCAGTTCCTATGTGAAAACCACAGGCCCCCTCATGGACTTCTTTGAGGACCGTCTCCATGTTCTCTTCGCTGGTACACCTCTGTAACAGACTTGCATAACCTTGTTGGTACAACTCTTCTCCAATTAGAAAGTATCTTCCTGAGCGCTTTCGCACTTTCACAGCTTCAAGAGGATATTCGGGAAGTTCCGAAGTTGTGAGGTATTTCTTGATAGGATCTTTCCACCTTATACCCGAGGTTGTTATGCACATCATCGCTATGCTTGGCTGATACAGTACTTCGGTGCACTCCTTTGATTTGGCCAGAGTATCTGCTTCCGTATTATCTCATCATGGTACATTTTCTATATGTATCATGTTGAACTTCTGGATGAGCTTTTCCACAAGATCATGGTACTTTGCCAAGTTTGGGTCCTTTGCCCCGTAGCCCCCTGCGATCTGTTAGACCACTAGTTGAGAATAACTGTGGGCCTTCAGATTCTTCACATCTACTCTTTTTTCCAGCCGCAAGCCTGCTATAAGGGCTTCATATTCGGCGACATTGTTGGTGACATTGAATCCGAATTTGATGGCCTTTATAGCTTCTATACCTTCGGGTCCGCGGAGGATTACTCCGGTTCCCTGGTGTTCAAATCCTAAGGCACCATCAATGAATAATGTCCATTCAGGCTCGTCATATTAGAGGTTTTCTAGACTACCTTCCGTTTTAGGTACCTCGGCGATGAAGTCTACGAGCGCTTGGGCTTTTATGGCCTTTCTTGGCTTATAGGTAATGTCGTATTCACCGAGTTCGATGCACCACTTTGATAATTTTCCTGAATGGTCTACCTTCTTCATGACATCTCTAAGAGGTAGGTTACTTCGTACAATGATAGGGTGCCCTTGGAAGTAAAGTCGTAGCCTTCTACTTGCCAGTACTAAGGCATCGATGGCCTTCTGTAAAAGAGGGTACCTAACTTTGGCACCATGTAGGGACTTATTCACATAGTATACTGGCCATTGCTTTCCTTCCTCTTCCTTTACAAGTACCGAACTTACTACCTTTTCGGTGACGGCGAGGTAAAAGATAAGGGGTTCTCCTTCTCGCGGCTACTGGAGTGTCGGCAAATGGGTTAGGTAGCTTTTGAGCTCCTCCCAAGCCTTTTGGCAATCTTCTTTCCAAGGGTGCTCCTCGAGACCGAAGTTACCTTCATTTTTTATTGCTTTGGTAAGCACTTTAATGAATGGTCGGCACCAGTCCCCGTATCTGGAGATGAATTTGCTAAGGGCCGTGATTCTCCCAGTAAGCCTTTGCACATCCTTGGTTGTTGTGGGAGTTCAGAATCCTAGCAGGGCCTTAACCTTTTATGGGTTGGAATCGATACATTTTTCGGATACCATAAATCCGAGGAATTTGCTAGCCGTTACCACGAACACATTTCTCGGGGTTAAGATGGATCCCAAATTTTTGAAGTTGGTGGAATGTTTCTTCCAAGTCTACAATATGACTGCCAGTCTGTTTGCTCTTGACTATTATATCGTCGACATATACTTTCATATTTCTCCCAATTTGGGAGGTGAATACCTTGTTCATTAGCCTTTGGTACATTGCTCCCGCATTTTTAAGGCCGAATGGTATTCTCACGTAGCAGTAGGTACCGACTTCGGTTATGAAGGCGATTTTTTCTTCATCTTCGGGATTCATTTGAATTTGGTGATATCCACTGAAGGCATCAAGGAAGCTAAGCAGACCGTACTCGGCAGTGAAGTATACTAATTGGTCTATTGGTGGTAGAGGGTAGGAGTCTTTCGGGCAGGCGTCGTTTATGTTTCGGAAGTCAATACACATTCAGAGTTTATTGCTCCCCTCCATTATCGCAACAACTACATTGCTTAGCCATTCGGGGTACTTGACCTCCCTTATTATTCCTGCCTTCATTAGCCGCTGGACTTCAGTTTTAATGAGGTTGTTCTTATGCGCTGAGAGGCTACGTTTTTTCTGCTGAATAGGCTTCACCCCCGGACACACTTTAAGACAATGTTGGATTATACCCGGGTCCACCCCAGGCATATCACTCAGAGAGTAAGCAAACAAATCTTTGTTCATTAATAGAAGGGATACAAGCTTTTCCTTGTCACCTTCGGCCAGTTTTTTCCCTACTCAGGTACTTCGGCCCGAGACAAGCTTTACATCCTTTATTTTTATTTTCTCAGAGTCACTTTTTACTCCTCTTATTACCTCTTCACCCATGCTCTTTTCTCCCGAAGTCTGTGTATGAACTTTCATTGGGCTTTGTCTTGCCTTCATGAAGACTTTCCTTACTTCGGCCTGATTAATGAATATTTCCGCGTCTCCTTCTTTTGTGCCGGACGTGACCGTTAGGTACTTCACATCTGGGTGAATGTGAATATTTCCTTGTGTTTGCCTTCCGAGGATGGCGTTATATGAAGAAGAGACATTTATGATGATGAACCTTGTCATTGTGGAGCCAAAGAGCTCTTTCTTGTTGTGAACCAAAGTTCCCCTTAGCATCAAGGGCAGATCGATCCACCCGAGCACAGGGAGTTCAGAGGGGCCTATGCCAAAGGTAGGGGAGATAACAGGTTTGAGATCACCCTTGCAGATGCCCAAGTTTGGCAACAAATGGGAGAACAGAATGTCGGTGTTGGAGCCATCATCAATGAGCATTCTTTTGACATCCCAGTTCCCTATCCTTGCCGTGATTAGGGGGGTCGTCATGAGGGAACTTCACCATAGATCCATCTTTCTGAACAAGCTTGTTTGTTGGGTTTCCGAATTCCATCATCGAGATTTCCCGGACTTTCCTTTTCCTCTCTGCCGAGGGTATTCAATGGTGATTGTTTGGATCACTCCCGCCAGAGGTGGTGGATGCTTTCTGCGACTTTGGTTATGATGTTGGTCGGAATTGTAGTCCTTGTTTTCTCATTTTCGTTCTTCTTCCCTTATTCCTTTGGGTGACGGCATCCGTAGGTAGCACTGAAGTTGCCCTTGCTTGATCAGGGACTCGATGTACTTGTTCAGTTGGAAGTAATCCTTGGTGTCGTGCCCATGGTCTCAGTGAAACTGACAGAACTTCTTCATGTTCTTTTTGTTATCTGAGGTCATGGCCTTCGACCATTGGATCGGAGTCTCCTGACTTTCCATGGCCATCAGTGTGTTTGTCCTTGTGGTGTTCAGGGGAGTGAACGGCATCGGCCTCTTCCCCCTTTGTTTCCGAGGTCTTCCCCCACCCTCGGCTGGATACCAAGGTTGGTGATTATGCCTTTTGGAGTGATTATGATCAGGCTTCGGCCCTTCCATCCTTAGTTCTTCGGCCATCATGTGCTGTTTTGCCCTTCAGTAAAATTCTCCAAGGGTGTCGGGGGGATTTTTTGAGAACTCATAGAAGAGTTGTGAATCTCTCCTAAGTTTCCTGATCATAGTAAGGATGCGGACTTCGGGGTGGAAGTCAGGCACACTCAGGGCTTCTCGGTTGAACCTCTCGACATAGTGCCGAATGGTCTCCCCATTCTTTTGGGCTACGTCAAACATTTGGACGAGCATCTTCACTGTCGATGTACTTCCGATGAACTGTTGGGTGAATGCGGTGGATAACTCCTGGAAGCCTGTTATGGTTTCGGGAGGTAGGGAGTTATACCACGCAGATACCGGCCATGAAAGGGTGACTTTGAAACACTTGCAGAAGGTGGTGTCATCAGCACCATGCAACACCATGCTTTGCCTATATTTCGTTAGGTGAGCTTGGGGATCGCTGTGCCCATCATACGTTTTTAGGCGTGGCACTCGAAAGTCACTTGGCATAGGTGCCTCTACTACTGCACAAATGAAAGTGACTCTTCTCTGGTGAAGGTCTCCGACAACCTTGACCAGACAGGTTTTCGAGAAATTTGTCTTTCCACATTTTCCAACCTCTCTAGGATCTTCTCCATGAGGGTGGTAGTACTGTCTTCTCCCCATTACCTGGTAGGGGCTGGCAACGGAGAGCAACGTCTTCTTTTCGGAGAGTAACTTCATCGGCAAGGAGATTGAGACTTCCCGTACGATGATGGACTTCACTGGTGGGAAGTCCTGGGCTTTTTTGACACCGTTTCTCCAGCATGACGTCCTCTGAAGGGTACATTCTCTGTTGAAGACTCATCATGAGAACCCCCCCTTTCTGGAGCTCCGGCAAGGTAACCTTGGGCTTTTCTCTTGCTGGGTGCTAGGAGAAAGTGCTCTTCCCCAGGAGGTGGTTGTGACCACCTTTGGTTGAGCTGCTGAGTCATTTCAGCCACAACAGAGCGCCAAAAATCGCACAGAAAGCTCATCATGACCGTTAGAGGACGTTCATCCTCAGGTAATAACGTCTCTACTGCCGGTTGTTCAGTTGTTGTTTGAGTTTTCGGCGCAGACTGGGACTTCAGGAGTCCTTTGTCCTTAGAACGTCAGGTCTCAACAATGGCGACTTGAGAATGAGTTTCCATAGACGGCGCCAAATGATGCCTGTCGGCATCCTCGTTGTATGACATGCTGGCCTGAAGGAAAGACTTGCGGTGTGAAGGTGTTTGCAAGATTTTGAAGAACAAAGGTTAAAGACTCCCCGGAATATGTTTCCGGGGGAGGAGCCTCCGACACCCAAGTCAGTATTTATATGAGTAGTAGTAGAGAGTAGAGAGTGGGGAATAAAGAAAAAGTCTCTCTTTCTTACCAAGGTCCCTCCCAGGTATTTATAAGAGGGAGGAGGGAGGAGGCCGTTTGACATAGCCTGTTTTGACCATGACACGTGTTCGGTTAAATGTGATCCGTACCTTCGGAGATAGGTATCTCTAGTTGGCTGTAGGCCGTTCTGGCCAGAGGCCAGGGGCGTGTACGAGGTCTCTTTGTCAGAGGCTCCTTAACCATTTTTGTCGTATCTCCGGGAGACCCTTTCAGGATACGAGACCCCTTCGGAAGGAGATTTTCCCTGAGGGCTATTGGGGAAGGCCCTTCGGCAGAGTGGGTCACCTTCGGAAGACGTTTTCCTCTGCTGAGGATGGTGGATCTACCTTTTCGAGGGGGTAGGTTCGTAAATCCGAGGGTGGTGAATGACACATTTTCCCAAAGTTGGTCATGTTACCTTTTCGAGGGTGGTGTTGAGGGTGCCCCGAGGTCAGGGCTAAGCTAACACCGAAGGTGGTTTCCGGACAACTGATCGGGAGATCTTGAGGGCCACAGCCCTTCGACTATCAAATAGAAATTTAATATATGGAAGTTATCCTTTTTCCGTAGGTTTTCACATATGGTTAAAAGATTGAATTTTAATTTTAATTTTAATTCATAATAAATATTGGACACTAGCTCACAAATATGAATTCAAGCATGTGTTTATTTGTGTAAAAAACAAAAGGTATGTCTGCTCTGGAACCAATTTACATTAAAAACAGAAAAGTAAAAAGAGATAAAAATAAACCTAAAAATGAAATAAATAAAAAATAAATAAATAGAAAGAAAAATTAAAACAAAGAATTGAAAGAACTAACATGAGAAGAAAGAGAAGAAATGATTGAATGAAATTCCAAAGTTACAGTCAAATACTATAAAATTGAAGCTTAACAGATGGAAGAATTAAAAAAATCCCCTTTACTTTCCCTTTATATGTTTCAAAAAAGCCAGTAAAGATTAAAAATGTGTTGCTAATGATCTCTTTTGTTGTAGTGATAATAGATTATTTCTATATACATCATAATCAATTCACCAAGAACAACCATTTAACCTTACCAGAAGATTAAGTTGATTTAGTCAAATATTAGAATATGAGGTCGGGTTACACAAGAATCAAATATTACATTGTTGATGAAAAATTAAGCTTGCTAGATGATCACGTTGATTGAATATAAGATCTTATGTATAGAGTTAAATATTAAAAGCCTATTGTACGCACAAATTTTGTTTGTAAAAATTACACATTGAAATCAATTGTAGCATGAATTACAAATATCAAAATTTAAAATAGAAATTTTGGGATCGACTCTTTAATGTGTTTCTCACATGCATAATTCTTTGATTAATGCTTTGAGATTTTGGTGGAGATGTGAATGACTTCTTTACGGACACAAACTCAGGGACTTGTTTTATACGGACACGAACAGATGTTCATCGCCCCTTCTTTTGGACTGGGGCTTTTCATCGTATTCCTTGGATTTAAGGGCTTCTGGCAATGTTTGCCACTTTCTCATCACTTTCCTTAAAGTTTGATGTCATGAATTTCCAGTTTCACATGAATCATAAATGAAAAAAAAAAAATGAGGATTGTGTCGTAAAGAGTGGACTGGAGTAGGGAGATTGAAAGCAAAGTGACCTAGGAGTAGTCGATTTAGGAAGCAAAGTGATTCAAGTGAATATGGAGAAATTTTATGAATGATTCCACAACTTCCATATTATTTCAATTTGGGGCGTCAATTTAAGGTTTAATATAAAAACACAAGATAACCATCATAATTCTTCAAAGAAACACACACACACACATGAATACATTAATAATACGATGATTTTTTGTTATATAAATATATATATATATATATCACGGGTTCGGTTCTACCTTGAGTTGATTTCATATAAAACCAAAACTAACCAAAAAACCATTGGTTCTCCTAGTGGAATCAACCTGCAAACCATGGTCAATTTTTACCTAACCCAACCTAACCTAATGGGGATGGTTCGGGTTGGGTTTCGGGTTTACCTAACTCATGCTCACCCCTAAGAAAAATATTAGTACTTAATGCACCAATAGCCCCCGAACTTTGAAAACTCGATGAGTTGGTCCTTGAACTATAACTCTATTATCAGCAGTAGCCCTTCAACTTTGCAACTCTGTATGTTTTAGTCTAGTTCATTAACTTGGCACTCACTCATTTTTAGTGGCTTAACTATATTAAAAGCCCTCAAACTTTGACAACTCATTTAAGTTGGTCATCAAACTAGAATTTTGTCGGCATTAGGCTCTAGACTTTACGATAAACAACGAGCATTATAAAAATTAATTAAAATTTATTTTTTTAGTTTAAGTAAAGAAATAATTGTTAAAGTTAATTAATTCATAAAAAATATTTTCAAGTGCTTATGTAGTAAATATAAAATTAGCTATAAAAATGATCTTGGTCATCGATAAAAAAAGGTAAAAAAAAATAATGTATTGGTTTCATAAATGGGAAGTGGGTAGCTGAGGCCCAATGGAGTAGCCGATTTTGTCGGAGATGGGAGATGTTGTCGGTGGCTGCCATCGATTTCATCGGATTTGGCATCGTTTTTTAGCATGCTTCATCATCTCCTTTTTGTGGTTGGGTCAATTTATCTTTGTCGATTGGGTCAATTTCTCTTTGTCAATTGGGTCAATTTCACCAAACCTCTTTACAACACCTCTGTATCACCTTGCTTGCTGGTGACTGTTCCTTGTGATTCACTTCGTTCTCCTCACCTCTTCTCTTGCCTCATCCAAGTCGGTGAACTTGAAGGAGACCTCTCCGGCCCTTTCTTCCTCGATTCATCCTATCGGTTCATCCTTGTCTTCCTTGGTTCATCCCATCGATTCCCCACTTTCATCCTTTGATTCATCTCATCGATTTATCGCTTTGTTCTTCCAGCATGGGAGGTGTGTAATAAAGATGCAGCGGATCGTGTCAATTAGTGTTGTTTTGTTTCTTTCTCGAAGAGAGGAAGATTAGAGATTGGAGACATAAACATTAGCTTTAGAATTCCATGGTTTAGAATAATTAATTGAATAATTTTGAGGATGAAAATTGTTATTTTATATTTTTTTTAATGTTAATTAATGCCACCTCAACAATTTCCGTTTGATTTGAAGGTAAAATTGACGGAAATGGCTCAATTGAGACTCAAAAATGAAGTAGGGTATTTTGATAAGGCAATAAATTTTCTAGGTATTATGTTATTTTTTATTATAGGTAATACATTGTTTTTTTACTTTTTCTTTATCTAGGACAAAGATTGTTTTATAGCTAATCTTATATTTACCTTACAAGCACTTGGATAATAGTTTTAATAAAGTAATTAATTTTTATGATTTTTTTCTTTACCCAACCTAAAAAATTAATTTTAATTATTTATAATGAATTTTAATTAATTTTAATGAATTTTTATAATGCTTATTGTTTATTCTAAAGTTTAGGGTATAGTAATCCAAGTTCTAATTTGATGACCAACTTAAATGAGTTGTAAAAGTTTGAGGGCTCTTTATGTATTTAAGCCATTAAAAAAAGAGTCACGTATATGAGTTGGACTAAAACATACTGAGTTGCAAAGTTGGAGAGTTTTTGCTAGCTAAGTTAAAGTTTGAGGGCCAACTCGTGTGAGTTGTGAAAGTTTGGGGGCTGTTGGTGCATTTAGGCCAAACTACTAAATTTAAATTTAACTTTCATTTTGCGTCCCAATTTATATGCCAATGTATCATTCACAAAAGGAACTACATAGTGTAATTCAATTTAAAAAAAATCAAAAAGTGAAACATTATGGGACGGAGTAAGTAGCACTATTTTTTGGGGAAAAAGGTGGAAATGTGTGGGAGTTCATAATTGTCGCTAAATAATGAATTAATAGATTGTCAATCTCATGCTAAAAATGGAGTTCAACTGTATCAACGGAAGAACTTCGCTCCATTTTTAGGCAGGAATTTAGGAGGAAAATCTTAAAGCTCATATCCAATAAGCACTAAGAAAATTGAGATTTGAAAACAAGGTTGCACTTCTGGATTTTATTCATGTCTTACTATTTCCATCAATTTTGTAATTTTTGGAGTTGATTTGTGTTTATTTCAATCCTTTTTTGCAGGGGAGACTCAAACTGCACTTTGTCTGGTTAAACTATGGGAGGGGCAGAAGAAGATGCGAAAAAGGAAAAGACACACAATGATGACGAAGAAGATGGAGAGAAAACAAAGGAAAAGAAGGACAAGGAACACAAAGAGGATAAGGAGGATGGTTGTAAGAAGAATAAGAAGAACATGGACAAGGAAAAGGACCCTAAAGATAAGAAGGATCCTGCAAAAGTGAGAGCCAGGCTTGGAAAGATGGAAGCTAAAATGGAGGCATTGCTTGCAAAGAAAGAGAAGTCACAGAATGAAGCCGATGAGCACAAGGATGATGATGGAAAAAAGGGGGAGGAAGACAAAGATGACTGTGGAAAGAAGAAAGAAAAGAAGCCCAAGCTTGGGAAGATAGAGACTAAATTGCAGGCATTAGTTACCGAGAAGGAAGAGTTGCTGAAACTGCTCAATGAAGGGGGTGTCAACCATGGGCATGATAAAGAGGAGGAACACAAGGATGAAGAGGACAAGGGAAAGGAAACTAAAGAAAAGAAGGAGAAGGAGAAGGAGAAGAAGAAAGATAAAAAGGAGAAGAACCCTGAGGATAAGAAGGACCCTGCAAAACTGAGGGTCAAACTTGAAAAGATTGAGACCGAAATGCAGGCATTAGCTGCAAAGAAAGAACGAGTGCTGAAACTGCTAGATAAGACAGAAAGGTGCCACAGGCTAAGCGAATGAGACTGTACCTGACCCTCTCTCTTCTTAAGGTTGTACTTTTTTGCACGATTAACCGCAAATATTGGAGGTAGTCAGGTAGCTATGCATAAATGTCAGGGAAAGGGGAACAAACCCATTTGCATTGTACAGTACTTAAAGTAAGAAATTGAAAAGAAAAAAAAGAATCAGCTCCTGAACAAGGAATTAATAATGCAGCAAATAAATTATTTGAAACATTTTTCAGGAGCATAATCTATTGAAGGAACTCCTAAAAAAGATTACACATTATGTTAGACGTTCCCATTTCTCTCATTGGTAATATTCTATTGCTTTTACCCTTTGTTTGAACCTAAAAGGGTTCTGTCAATGACCAAGAGCCGATGAACCTTGCAATTTGAACTCTCATCTCACCGAGTTGTCATAACAATAAGCAGAACGGGTTGTGGGAAGTTTCACTATACAAGGATTTTCTGTCTGTTAGTGTGGAAGGAAATTTCCTTTGCAGTCTCCCCAATTTCAACAGATTCCTGGGAAAATGGAAAGAGAAAAAAACAGATGGAAGAAGAAGGTGGTTTAAATTCCAGTGCTTAAAAGTGAAAAACATCAAATAACAAACGAACATGACTTCCAGTTTATGCTTAATGATTGGCAACAAGGCTAGAGGTTCAGCCATCTTCTGTTCTTCATGCTTGCTCATGAATTCTTTTAAATAGCTAGCTACCCTGCATCTTCACATAAACTTACTGCTTGTGTGTTGGTCAGATCTTCTGTATAAGAATTACAGGCATCAAGAGCAACAACGGCTGCATTATCCCCACGGAAGTATTGATTGGAGATTCGGTTTCTCTTGTCAAAGTAATTAGCAGCTTCCTCTAGTCATTCCATCCTGCCAAAGTGCTGCAAGACTCGTGACTTATTTTGTAGCACAAAAACTTCATCAATCATCTAGCTGCTAAGATTGAGTCCTTTTTGTCACAGTTGAAGAGATGCTACCTGGACTTGATACAATATTCGGCCTGAGTGTGCCAGATTCTGGCAAGGTAAATATATGTTTCCAAGTATTTTCCTTGCAGATTGAAGCTGTGGTAGTTAGAGAAATGATGATTTTGATGACAGGCAGAGCTGCAATATGCAAATAACTTTGTGAGCATCAATGCTGGAGTTGGACTTAGGGCAAACCCATCAAGAGGGCTTGACCCAGTTCCATATATCTCCGGTGTGATCGGGAACAACTTTGTGTCCATAGGAGCTGGTGTGGGTTTTGACGTATCAAAAAGAACTCTTGATCAATTTGATGCCGGTTTGAGCTTCAATTCTCCCTTCCTTACGGCTTCCTTGAACTTGTGAGCCTCCCACCTAAAATCAGATAATATCATCAGTCTAAGACCAAAACAAAATAAATCATGTATCTGATGATCTTAACTGTCACAAAAACCTGCAGGGAGGACTTCTGTAAGAGCATAAAAGTTTCAGGTCACTGTGAACTCAACCCTCAAACACAAACTGCAGTTGCCGCAGAACTGAAGCACTCTCTTCTCACTGGTAGAACCGATATTATAGTCGGTGGTCAGCGTGGGTTGTCTTCATTCACGTTGCTCAAGGCTCGGGTGAGCACCGATGGGAAGGTAGCTGCAGTTATCCAGCAAGAAGTTCGGCATCATTTCTATGTATCATTTGCTGGTCAAATGGACTTCAGGGGCAGCAACAACATGTTCAGAATTGGGTTTTCAGTGGCTCTGAAGCCGTAAGATCTCGAGATAAAGCCATAACATGACATCTATATAGAGCTTATATGTCGGACTCAAGAACTTGGTCTTCATATATCAGTATCCCTCATCTCTAATACTGTCAACGAAGTGAAAAATTTTTAAGACACTTTTAGGTTCAGTCTTTCTGTGCAATCGATTTCATAAATAGCTTTCATCTTATTCGGAAACTCTTATAAACATTATAGAATTCCAAAATTATGATGTAAGTTTCTTTCTTTGTATTTACTGCTGTCCTCGAACCAATATAACATAACACAAAAAGCATATAGCCAAACCTTGACGTGTAGAATGTTTCAAGCTTACACCTGGAAGCCTTGAAAAGCAGTCAGGAGTACTGGTTTTGCAGAAGATGACTGAAGAGGTCCTTCACGAATCTGTGTTGCCATATCACGAACCGGTCCAGGTCCACGAGGGATGAAAACGGCTGAAGGTTTACAGGCAGGGCCAATTTCTTTCATGATGTCAAAATACTGGGTGACCATGTCCATGACATCTTTTGCAGCGGTTCCTGGAACATTAGCTGACACACCCAGACCACTATCCCGCAGACCGTCAACAATTGTTTGTCGCTGGCGAGCAATTTCGTGCCCAGATGGTTACTTCCATTCTGCCTCACCTTCAGCTCTTTTAATTTGTATGATTTTTTCTGCCTGTGCCTTCTCATTGGCTGCCACTGTAAGCCTTGCAGCTTGAGGTACCAGATAAACACCACTAAAAAAAGTGCACTTACCAACTGCCGTTACTAATAATTTCACGTTAGTAATTTTAAAATTATTAATGTAAGATTGTTGACAATGAATAATTAGTAATTAATGTGCTAGAAAATTTTTTACCATCAGTTTAGTATTGAGCCATTAGTACTTTCCAACATGTAGCTCTTGTAAAAAAGACTAATAGAAATTACCAATGGCCTAAGTTCATAAGTCATTACCTTACTAACGGTTTAACTTTTACTAACACGTTAGGCCGTTGGTATCTACTAACACGTTTAACTGATGGTAAATTACCAACGGTTTAGGCCGTTAGTACATACCAATGTGTTTGACTGTTGGTACATACCAATATGTTTGACCGTTGGTAATATTTCAAACACATCAGATTATTCTCAATTCTCTTGAAATTTTAAAAAAGTTAAAGCAGTTTTCAAGTTGGAGACATTGAAACTGCCATTTATTTTTTGTTTAAAAAAATATACAAAAAAATTAAAATAATTAATATTGAAATTTCCATTGAATTTTACTAAATTAATACTTTATATGTAATTTCTGATAATTTATTTTATATTTTACTAAAATTATATTTTATATCTACTAAAAACATATTGCATATGTTATATTCACTAAAAAATATATTTAGTAAAATTATATAACTAAGATTTTATTAGTAAAAAAAATTATATTACTAAAGTTATATTTACTGAAATTATATTTTATATTTTATATTTTACTAAACAATATAGACAAAATTAAAATAATTTATTTGAAAAATATTACAAGAATTTGAAACAACTTTATAACAATTGGGTTGCATAAAATTACAAATAATAAAAAATTTCACAAATAACTAAATTACAAGAAAAATAAAAATGCAAATGAAATTACAAAATTAAGAAAATTAGAAATCTCAAACACAAGTCTGATCCAAAAACACAAAATCACACCATTACCCACAAAAATTTGATCCACAAAATCATAGCATTAACAACAAAAATCTAAAAGAATCCACAAAATCCCAAGATTATATTACAAAATCACAGAATCAATCTACAAAAATCATAAAATCAGATCACAAAAACCATATTAAAATCAGATTGCAAAAAGCAGATCAAAATTAGATTTGCATGGTGGACCGAGGAGATTGAGGTGAGGACAGGTGGCAAATCATGAGGCCGAGGAAGCAATGATAGTCAAGGAGGTGGAATGGCTGAGGCAGCGAAACTGTGGAACGGCGAAACAGTGAACATCAAGTGAGGAGGTGTTGGTTGGCTAACCAAGGAGACGACGACAAGCGACGAGCAAAACAAAGGACGGTGAGGGAGGATGGACGATGAGGTAGGATGGCAAACATCGAGTAGCAAGGCTGTTGAGGGAGAGGAATGAGGTGAGTGGGGGAGCACGGAGAATGGAGGTGAAGGAGAATGGTGAGGTGATGGCTGAGGGGAAAGTCGAGGCTATGACGACACAGGGGGGAGAATGATGATGTTGTGGATGGAGGAGATGAAAGATGAAAGGCTGAGGCTTTGAAAGATGAGAGATTAGGGGAGAAGCGGCTATTTGGTAGGAGGGATGAGATACGAGAGGTGAGGGTATAGATAAATTAGGATTAAGTTGGGTTTGGGCTGTGTTATATATATACATGATTTATATAAAAAAATATAATCTATCATTGTACATCATATATTATATTATAATTTATATATGTATATAATATAAATGTTTGGGCTTTTTATATGAGTTGACCCAATGGGCATTTTGTTATTTATATGATATATAATATTATATATATGATTATTATATGATTATTATTATTATATATTGTAAATATTATTGTAAATAATTAAAAATAATTATTCATTTTCTCGTAAAATGATACATTATTAGATGATACATTATATATATATTACAAACATGTTAGATGATACATTATGATACATTATATTAGATAATAAATGATTATTATATGATTATTATTATTATTATATATTCTAAATATTATTGTAAATATTTAAATAAGTAATTATTAGTTTTTTTAAAAATATTTTCAATTTATTAAAAATTAATTGAAATTAATTTGTTATTATATGATATTTTTAATTTATATATCATATATTGTACACACACACACACACACACACACAAATATATATATATATATATATATATATATATATATATATATATATATATATATATATATATATTACACACACCCATAAATATATATATCAATATATATAAATCTATTACAAATATATTAGATGATACATGTGATACATTACATTAGATGATACATATTATGATACGTTATATTAGATAATATTTTATATACTATGATACAATATGGTACATATAATATAGAAGATACATTATATTGACATACATATATGATACATTACTATAATATGATACACACATATATTAAATATAATAATAAACTATTCATAATTAATATATTACCACAATAATAATAATAATAATAATAATAATTATTATTATTATTATTATTATTATGATACATTATAGTCCCAAATTTTTCATGATTGTTTCAGAATGATCCCTTCTTTTCACTTTCTAATGGCTCAAGACTCACCAACAGCTATTTGCATTGGTAATTACTAACGGTTTAAGCCATTAGAAAGTTAGTAATGGCTTGACCGTTGGTAATGTTTACTAATTGTCTAATGTATTGGTAATTACCAACAATCAGATTGTTGGTACATTGCCCGTTGGAAAATCAACGAATTTTAGTAGTGAAAGAACATAAATATCAAGAAGATTAGTTAAAAAATAAATAGTTAAGGTTGACCATTCTAGGAGATAAAATTCATCATTGCCTTATGGAAAGGACCATAGATGGTAATACTAACTCATAGCCAAAGGAGGATGTTACCTATTTGCCGATCTTGAAGCTTGGCGACATGGACTTGGAATATGCACTCAAGGACATAATCAAAGCCCTAGGGGAGCCTTCTGATAGTTAAATTACCTTCTTGTAAACGTGGGAGAACCCTTGTAGAGGTTAGGGTTCCAGAGTATAGAGCATATCTTGGAGATGTAGTGGGGGTCCTCATTTGTAGAGCTTGGAAGGGATTGTATGAGTTGGGTAGTCTCATCAATATAAGATTATGTGAGGAACTGTCTCAATGAATGGCTAACTAATTCTATAATTAGGCTAAACCATTCTGTTGTCTAATCTAAACTTTTTCATTAAGCAAGAAATAATTCCTCATTTCTAGGATCTTTTTGTCAAGATTTACTATGTAAATCCATTCAATTGCTTGGCATTTAGTATTTACTTGTGAGTTAAGAAAATATTAACTTAGTTTTAATAAAATACTTAAGTTTATCAATCTAAGATAGTGATTTGGCAGGAGTTAAAGAAAAGATGAGTAAAATATGTGCAGCCGCGTAAGAAAACATTTTAATGCTCACGCATGTACAAGTAAAATATCATGTCAAACCATAAATGAAAACCACACTTATAGCAGGTAAATACTTCGGCAGCACAAAGTCTAAGTGTATTGCTTATCAACCTAAGCAAGCAAAGTTAAGGGTTGAATAGCCTAACCTGAAGTAAAAATAATACATGCCATGGTTGTACTAAGTCAAAGTCAAAACTTGTACACCTTCTTGTACTGCTACCACCATAGTACAAAATAATTGTGAACCTGAATGGTTAGTTGGCCTACCTTTGCTTTGGAAAAAGAAATCAAATCAATAAGCGACCCAAGACGTTTGTGCATGCTATCTTGCTGCACAAGGTAGATAAGTTTGGTGTTAGACTCTGATCATAAGTGCCGGCAACATATGCAAAATGAATATGTAGTTTATGTAAAATCTATATATGAAAACTAACTAACATGTACCAAATAATCACTTTGGATTATTTGGCTTATGCATAATGTTATATACACATTAACGATAAGGGTAAGTATATAAAATACTTATAAGACATTCTAAAACAAATAATTCACAACAACATCACACATAATGAACCATATGCACACATAGATATGCAAGCACCAACTTTGCCCATAATCTGCATGAGTGTGCCATGAGCTCTTATGGTCATCCTCAGACAGATGGGCAATCTGAAAGGGTGATACAGATACTAGAAGACATGCTCAGGAGCTGTGTGTTGGATTTCAAAGGTGAATGGGACCAGCACTTGCCGTTGGTGGAATTCTCGTATAACAATAGTTATCAAAGCACTATTGGCATGGCACCTTATGAAGCTTTATATGGAAGAAGGTGCATGATACCCCACTGTTGGGTGGAAGCCTCAGACAGGCTAGAGTTGGGTCCCAAAATTATTGAAGAGACTACTGCCAAAATTAAGAAAATTCAAGAGAGATTAAAGGCCGCCAATGAAAGGACCACAGCCTATGTGAACAAAAGAATGAGAGACTTGGAATTTGAGGTTGGTGACAATGTTGGGCTGAAAGTTGTACCAACCAAAGGCACTGTCAGATTTGGAAAAAGAACCAAGTTAGCTCCAAGATACATTGGTCCTTATGAGATCTTGGATAAAGTTGGCAAGGTAGCATACAAGTTAGCTCTACCGCCAAGCATGTCAAGTGTTCATAATTTTTTTCACATCAGTATGCTTAAGAAGTGTCTATTAGACACAAAGCATGCTATTGTAGTGGAAGACAAACAGTTGGAACCTAACTTAACATATGAAGAGAAACCTATAGCTATCTTAGCCAAGGATACCAAAAGGTTAAGAAACAAACATATTCCCATGGTTAAAGTTCAGTGGTCACACCACTCTGAAAGAGAAGCAACCTGGGAAACTGAAAAAGACCTTATGGAAAGGTATCTTGAAGAATACCCAAAGCTAAAGGCTATTTTGGAGGACCAAAATTTTTAAGGGGGGGAGGATTGTTACCACCTCACAAAATGGGAGAATTACAAGTGTGTCATAATGGCTAAGAACCATTATATTGTGTAATTCTCACCATAGTGATTGTAGTGTGGGAGGTAAAAGGTATGATCAACACCTCCTTAAAAGTGTTCCAAGTTGGTAACTTGGCCCCCAAGAAAAGCCTTAAGGATTGCTTGTTTGTCAAGCAACCTATGGACTTTTTTGTAAGGTTTTGGAAATTCGGGTACTCAATTGCAAAACTTTCACAAAAGAGATTTGGAGAGTTATGGGAAGGATATGAATGGTATGAAAGTGCTATTGGAGGACCAAATTGCTTATGGAAGACAACTAAGGACAAAGAAAACACAAAAAGGCATAAAGGACCTAAGTGTTCTAATGTAGGCCTTAAGATGTGTATGTCTATGACTTAAGTCAAATGGAAGTTTTGTGGGGTTATCCCACATAAGGAGGGCTGCTAAAGGAAGATAAGGATGGTCAAATGTGGGCCAAGAGATTAAGACTAAGAAACCATAGTCTTGTAGCAAGGAAAATGACATAAGACAAGGTTAAGACTACTTAAGTGTGTTTAGTGTACTTTTGACTATTTAAGTAGTCAAGACCACCTTTGCTTCTCTAAATTTCGGCCTCCACCAGAAAAAAGAAAGCCAGCCCTCTCCTCCACACTTCCTCCATAGCCACCATACCTTCAAACTCAAAACTACTTGCAATTGAAGTCAAGGAAGCACAATTGGAAGCTATTTGGTGCTATTGCTTGAGTGCACCTAGGATCAAGCTCCAATTTCAGTATACCCATCAAGGTAAGGGTTCTTTTGCTCTCATGGACTATTTTCTGCAATTTTCAAACATCCATGGAGCTAGGGCTAAGCTTGGAAGAGGGCCATGTGCTTGATGAACCAAGCTTAGTGAGGGGAGTGCACTTATTGAAGGTTTTGTGACCTAGTGTGAAGTGCACAAAGATGGCAGTGAAATGAGGGTTTCTAGAGCCCAAAGTTAGTACTAACTACTATTAAAATCCTCCTAAGACCAAGCATTAGCTTGAGGAGGGCTGCCATAGTAATTTATTTAAGTTTATTATGTGTTTTATGGACTAACCTATGGTATATTGTTATTGCTGCATTTCATGTGTTTGTTTGTTGCGAATGGCTGCTGCATTTGGTTGCTATATCTTGTATATATGCATTGTGGTTTTTGTGTTTTAGTGTCTTTGGATGCAAGTTTTAATGAGGATCACATTACCTTAAGAAACCAAGTGTTACCCTTACTATGTTTCTCAATGAAACTTACTCCCCTCAATTCTGTCATTTCAGGTCCAGCTGGAAGATCACCTTCAAACTAACCTTTTGTTGGGTTTCGGGAGCCAAACACCGCAGCGGAATTTAACCGAAACCCTCCAGGATCCAAGTGAAACGGGGTAAACCAGGTGTTCAAAAATTTTCATACCTAATTTTCGGTTGAGATCTCTCACTCAACTGTAGAGTCGAATCACAAAACCTGAACAGTTGACGTGTTCAAGCTCTCTATTGTATCCACACGAGCCTCTCGGGATCACCACACTTCCACCACGTCCCGGCAGATGCGTTTTTCTTGCGCTCACAGTGCTAGCTTGCGTCCTCCAAGGAATTGCAAGAAAAGAGTGCGACTATCCTTTTGGGAGGCTAGGGCAAGGAGACCTGCGAATTTCTCACTTAAAAGTTGTATTTATAGTGAGACTCAACTTCCAGGCCTAATGGGTTTCAAAGCCCTAATCCAATTAGGATTTAATTTCGGGCTTAATAATGGCTCAACTCTTTGGGCCCATTATTAATACGAAATTATTGTGAAACCATAACCCAAATAATTAGCCCATGCACTCTAATGATCCAAATAGCTCTATGTGTGCGACCCAATAGGCTCTTACCACGTTGGCAATGATCATAAATCACATTTATGATCATAAGCAATGAGCAGTGTCTAGCAACACATCATTGCTACCCAAGTGACAAGATTGTCGATGATTCGACTAAACCTTTATGATCATCACCGATATATGCCATTGTCCCTTTGTCCAAGATATCAAGACTAAGCACGAGACATGGAATGTGTCACTCTCGTATAGCCCAATCTTTGGTTTCTTGATTACCGAGTAGACTAACTTAAACTGATGACATTGATATCGCATATCAACTCATCCGAGCATGGCCATGCATTTTCTAAGTCTCACTCTATCAAGGGGCCAGAAGTTATCGCTCCCGTTACATAGGAGGGACAAATCCCATCTTGATCATACAAATCCCTCCGCATGATATGTGACATACCCAATGACCTCCTTCAAGTTCACTCAGTTACGAGCAACAAAGGAAAGTATCAAAGTATGTGACTCACATGTAGGGAACCTTGATGATCTTAGGTCGAAGGACTACATATACCATGATCACTATGAGAATCACTTATGACACTCATATAACGATCCATGTAGTGTTCTCATGGTGGGTCCGGTCCAGTACACAAGTTCTCCAACTTGTACCCATATGTAGACTACATATCTCATATTAGTCTCCACATATGCTAGTCGTTATGTATTATTGCAACCCGCTCCACAATAATACTAGACCAGGGACTTTTAAGAATATCATTATTCTAGGGTTACAATTATGTTTGTTAAGTTACGCAGGAACAAAACAACAAACATAATTGCTGGATTAATGCCTTAATAAAATATCATGACTCAATGTGCAAAAATACAATCATCTCATGATTGGCTTTTTGGGCACAATACTAACAATCTCCCACTTGCACTAAAGCCAATCATCCATGTATCTAATACCGATGGACCTAGAATGGCTATCATGCTTTTGCTGCGTAAGGGGCTTTGTCAATGGATCAGCAATGTTGCTATCTGTCGAAGTCCTGCATATCCTTACATCACCCCTCTCGATGATCTCCCTGATGAGATGATAGCGTCGGAGTATATGTTTGGATCGCTGGTGAGATCGAGGTTCCTTAGCCTGTGCGATTGCTCCATTATTGTCACAATAGAGCTCTATCGAGTCGACAATGCTTGGAACCACTCCAAGTTCAGTGATGAACTTCTTGATCCAAACTGCCTCCTTCGCAGCATCAGAGGCGGCAATGTACTCAGATTCTGTTGTAGAGTCAGCTACTGTCTCTTGCTTTGAACTCTTCCAGCTCACAGCACCACCACCAATACAAAACACATAACCAGATTGTGATCTAAAATCATCCTTATCGGATTGGAAGCTTGCATCGGTGTAACCCCTTACAACGAGCTCATCTTCACCTCCAAAGACCAAGAATGCATCCTTAGTCCTTCGTAAGTACTTAAGGATGTTCTTAACAGCTGTCCAGTGACTCTCACCGGGGTTCGATTGGTACCTACTCGTCATGCTCAAAGCATATGAGACATCGGGACGAGTACATATCATGACATACATGATAGATCCAATTGCTGAGGCATATGGAATCTTACTCATGCGCTCTCTCTCCTCAGTTGTACTTGATGGCCAGGGGCCTCATCGTTTATAGTCATGATGACTGGTGGAGAGGCTTCTGGGAGGAAGAACACCTGGTGGATGGATCGCCCAAGGGAGTGTGCCTGAAAGCTCAGAAACAAAGGGTTAGGAGGCCCCCGGAGTGTTTTTCCGGGGGGGGGGGGGGGGCCCCCCGGGGGGGGGGGGGGGAGCCTCCGACGCCCAAGTCAGTGGTTGGCCAAGAAAAGGCAGAGGAAATAGCACAAAGGGCTGAGGAGTCTCGCCTGGTAATTTTCTCAGAGTGTAGGAGCAGTGTTTTGCCAACCAACCTCCTGCCCAATATTAATTCCTGGTATTTATAGGAGCGCCTAGCCCGTTCAGATCGCGACACGTGTTCGGTCGGATGTTCCTGAATTTCTGGGCGTAGGAGACAGATAGCTGGTAGCAGGTTGCCTTGAGCCATGTGCTGAGATGGGCCATGATGTGATTTTGATGGCGTCAGTGTGGCAGTGCGCCTTTTGAGGTGGATTGTGGCGTCTATGAATGGATGTGTCAGAGGCTTCCTTAAATGCTTCCATAAATGCTCCTGCCGTACTCCCGAGGTCCCTGGGTGAGGTCGTCCTTTGGTACGGACAGAGCCTCTTCGGGAAACAAGCCCTCAGTTCGGGGGTTCCCAGTTTCAGGGAGTTCCGCCTTCGGGGATATCATGTTCGGCTCGCTATGTCTGGTGCCGCTTTTCCGAAGGCGATCTGTTCACAACCTTGGGGGGGCAAGTAGTGTCCTCGGGTTTTCCTGGCGTGCCGGGCTCGGAGCTCTTCGGCTATCTCCCGAGGTGCATGATCACACCTTTTCTCGGGTAGCGCCAGCTTCTTCTGGCCATTCTTGTGGCAGGGAGTTCGGCCAGATAGAGGCGATAGCGTTTGGCTATCACATGCCCCCCTTTGGAAAGCCGAAGTGAAGACTTCGGTTTTGCATCTCTTTCCGAGGTTGTTTATGGGAGTCTCTTTGGAAGCTTAACCTGTTCCGAGGATGCGCCTTTTGCCCGAAGATCATGGGCTCTTCGGCCTTGGCCTGTTCTTTGGTGTCTTCGAGGCGGAGCCTGTGCCGAAGATACACCTCTTGCCCGAAGGTCATGGGCTGTTCGGCCATAGCCTGTCTCTTGGCGTCCTCGAGTTGGCCTGCTCTTTGTTTCTGCAGGTCTGTTTGGCCAAGCGTGTCAGTCTGAGCGGCGCGTCCCAGTTTTCCAGGGATGTCAGAAGACGTGTCCCAGTTTTCAAGGGACGTTTGGAGGACGTGTCCACCATTTTTCCGCAGCGGTTGACACGTGGCGCTTTGCCATTGGAGGAGAGTCACGTCGGTTACAGAGGGCACGCCTTTTCAGGTGCAGAGAGCAGTTACGGCGACGGTTCGCCTCCAAAGGGTACTTATGACGATGTTTCGGTTACCCACCTCTGGCTTTATAAATAGCCCATTCCATCATAAGTTCCCTTTGCTTTTTCTTCTGCTCTTTTCTCTGCTTTGCCCCTGTTCTTGCATTTTCTTGCTTTCTGTGGCGGAGCTACCTTAATCAGAGCTTTTTTCCAGCCAACTTTCACGACGGCGTCCTCAGATTTTGGCAAATCTTTCGGTGGGTTTTTGTTTTCCAGAGCGTTTTGATCCCTCTGTTCTTTTGAGTTTTTCTCTGGAAACTGTTTTCTTCCGTTTTCAAACTCGTTTTCATGTCGAAAATGCCCATTCCTGAGAGCTGGCAGCCTCTTTTAGCCCATCCTTGTTGCACCACCCCTGCAAAGTTAGAGAGGTGGAAGAAAAAATTCTTTCTTCCCTCTTACGCCATTACTAGGCTGCCTCGTTCTAGCCATTATGCTTTTTCAAACCATAGTAAGGAGGTTACCGTTTTCCGAGCCCAGCTGAAGGCCGGTCTTCGGTATCCTCCCCCGAAGATGGTGTGCGAGTTCTGCAAATTTCATGGCATTGCTGTGAACCAGCTTCCCCCGAACTCGTTCTGCTATTTTAACGCCTACCTCTGCATGTGTGGCGTCTTCGGGATAGAACCCCATTTTATAATCTTTATGCAGTACTACAAGCTCTCTGTGGTCCCGAAGGGTGGCTTCTATTTCATGCTACCTCGGGGATCCGGGAGCAAGAAATTCATGTTCACCTTCGCCACTAAGGATAGCTGGCGGGGGTGGCAACTGGCGGGGGTGGCAACAGAAGTTCTTCTTCCTGAAGATGGACGAGGCCTGGTCGTACGTTCCGACCAAATGGGCTCAGGGAACACTGGATGTGGACGTTGTTGATCCGAGGATGCTGCTGACCCCAGAGTTGGCTCCCGTGTTCGCGGATTTCGACGCCCGCATTCGGGCTGTCTCTGACTGGGATCCCGAGGTCGCTCCGCGCGCCCTTTACCCTTTTCCAATCAACTGGAAGTTGATGACCGAAGAGGTCCTTCGGGAATTAAAGGTGGTAAAGGAGCACAAGACTGACCTCAAGATGCCAGCTCCTGCCATCGCCGGGAAGGATTCCTGGTTGGTCAAGCTTCTTAAGGAGGAGATTTCTTTCGAAACGCTTGTCGAAAGTGAGTCATCTTCTACTCCTTTGCTGTTTTTTCCTCGGACTTACGCTGATGTTTCTCTCCTTTTTCAGAGATGGGCGACGGGACTGCCGCCTATTACAAGTCCCTTTTCTCCGGCCAAGTGGAGAAGGGGGAGTAGACAAAGAAGGTGGCTTCCCGAAGGCGAAAGTCCGTTGGTGCTGGTCCCTCGTCTAAACGGGCGAAGAAGACTGTTATTTCTTCCCATTTGGAAAGTATTAGGGAGGGAAACGAGGACGCCGAGGTTGCTGTCACTTCGATGATTCGGCCGAGGTCTGCTCAGGTTCCTCTAGAAGAAATTCCCGAGGAGACTGCTGAGGAGCCTGGGACAGCCGAGATTCCGGCGCCTGAGACTGCTGTTTCCGAGGTCCCTTCAACCGACGTCCCTCCTCAAGGTCCTACTGCGTCGCAGGCCCTCCTTGATGTAGTGGTAGAAGTACCTTCTGCCGAGGAGCGGCGCAGGCGGAAGGGCAAGGGCATTTCGGCCGAGGAGGCCGAGGACTCCGAGGACGTTGTTGTCGAGGTTCCACCAGGTTTGTTTCCAGACAAAGTGTACTCCCTTTGTTTTTTCTGGATTGCCTTCTTTGTCTTTAATCTCCTTCTCATTCTTGCCACGCAGGGGAGTTGACTACCCCTGACTGGGCGGCCGAACATGCTCGGAAGCGAGCTCTTCGGGACGCCAAAATCCCGCAAGGGAAGATACCAAAGGAGCCTTTCTGGACGTTCACGGAGGACATGAACTTGTACTCCGAGGACGCTCCTCAAATGGCAAAGGAAATTTCGAAGGGGGTGCTTACTGAGGCCTCCTTCAAGGATATAGCGGCGGCCCATCCGGGAGATAACACTCTTGCCGCAAAGATCACCGAGCATGCTGCTCAGGTATATCCTTCACAGCTCTTTCCCTTCAATTTTTTCCTAAGTGTTTGGCTCTTACTGACCTTGCGTTTTATCTTTTTGCAGCTGCTGGGGTACGCCGGCTTTCTCCGAGTTCGGGTGGCCAGGGAGGTTGCCTTCCGAACTTCGGCCACTCAGACCATGAATGAGGCGAGGATCGCACTCGCGGAGTCGGCCGCCAAAAACCAGCAGCTGAAAGAGGCTGCTGAGAAAGAAGTGACTGCCCTTCGGGAGGAGTTCCGGAAGGAAAAAGAAGAACTCCAAAAGGTTTCCTCCCAGAAGATTGCTGACCTCGGTGAACAAATAAAGGGGACGCTCGCCGCCAACGAAGATCTTCTCAAGCACAAGGCTGGTTCTGACAGCCTTATAGTGTCGTTGACGAGTGAGAATAATACTCTCCGGGCCGAGGTCGAGTCTTTGAAGAAGGGGTCCAGGGAGACGCTGGAGATAAAGGCGCTGAAGGAGGAGGTCGCTGAACTGGAGGACGAGCTTGACGACCTCGAGCTTGATAAGAACGAGTCTGATCAAATGGCGAAGGTTGCCTTTCAGGACGGCTTCTGCCTTGCTCGTCACCAGATTCTCCAGAGGTTCCCAGATTTAGACCTCTCTTTTCTTGAGCCCCTAAATATTCCTGAGGGACCTCGGTGGGAATGGTCCAAGGTCGAGCATCTGAAACTTCCTCCTTCAATGCCGGCGCGAAAGGTGGTGGAAAAGGGCGGGCCAGCGAGTGGCTCTCGGGACGCCGCGAACCCCTAGGCTATTTTTTAGGGCCCCTTTTCCTTCCCTTCCACTTTGTACTCCTTCTTCGGTCACTTCTTCTGTAAAGCAGCTGTGCTCTTAATGAAGATATATTTTTTTTGGCTAAGCCTTTCTTCAAGTTTCTTTATTTCCATTGTCCCGAACACGTTCGCTCAAGAGACTTCGGAAAACCTGCAATCAAAGAAACTTTTTTACCTTCCTTTGTCCGAGCTTGTTCGCTCCAAAGGCTTTTTGGAAAGTCTGAAAAAATTTGACTAAGTCTTTTTGCAGGGTTTGCATTTACATTCTGTCCCGAACATGTTCGCTCGAGGGACTTCGAAAATTCTTTGTCAAAAAATTTTCCTTCTTTTCCTTTTGTCCCGAGCATGTTTGCTCAAGAGACTTAGGAAATCTTTCGAGAGTTGTTTTCCATTTTTTCCGAGCGTGATGGCTCAAAGGACTTCGGAAAACTGTCTCTGCGCTTATTTCGGCGAGTACTTCTGCGACGTTCTTGTTTCCCATATTCCCGAGCATGATGGCTCAAGGGACTTCGGGAAACTGCCTCTGCGAGATTTCTCCATCTTTTCCAGAGCATGATGGCTCAAGGGACTCTGGGAGGTTAATCTGCGCTTTATTACGGCGAGCATCTTCACGGAATTCTACTTTGCACAATTTTGGATACTTAAGAACTTTCCTTAAGAGCATTCTGTACTTACAATTCCTCCGCTTCATCTTAGGCGTAGAATTTTTTCAAGGCGTCTGAATGCCAAGTATTTTTCAATTCTACGCCTTCGGCATCGCCAAGTTTGTACACGCCTTTTCGTACTTCGGCGAGAACCAAATAAGGTCCTTCCCAGTTTGCGCGAAGTACTCCGTGGGACGGCTTTCGGGGTGCAAAGTCAGCCTTTCGGAGAACGAGGTCTCCCTTCTTGATCTCTTTTGGCCTGGCCCGTAAGTTTACAGCCGCGGCCACTCTTTGCTGAAAAGCTTTTCTTCTCAGCTCGGCTATTTCTCTGTGTTCGCCGACGAGGTCGAGCTTGGTTCTGAGGCCGAGGTCGTTTCCACCTTCATCAAATATTTGTACCCGTATTGATGGTCTGACTATCTCGACTGGGATAATGGCCTCTGTCCCGAAGACTAGTGAAAAGGGAGTTTCCCCTGTGGCCCTTCGGGGCGTCGTTCGGTAGCTCCACAATACGCTTTGGAGTTCTCCTGGCCATTTCCCTTTTGCTTCTCCCAGTCTCTTTTTCAGGCCATCTTTTATGGTCCTGTTCGATACTTCCACCTGCCTGTTACTTTGGGGGTGAGCTACTGGGGCGAAGTGCATCTTTATTCCGAGGTTGTGGATAAATTCCTGGAATCCTTTGTCTATGAATTGGGATCCATTATCGGCTACTAGTACCCTTGGTATGCCAAATCTGCATACGATGTTCTTCCATACGAACTTCTGCACTTCTTTTGCCGAGATAGTTGCTAGTGGTTCTGCCTCCACCCACTTTGAGAAATAGTCCACTGCTACCACGCAGAATTTCACGCCTCCGGGTGCTGTGGGGAGTGGCCCAATAAGGTCTATACCCCAGACTGCGAAGGGCCAAGGATAGTCTGCCGAAGTTACCATTTCCGAGGGTGTCCTCTGGATTTTCGCGTGTCTCTGGCAGCTACCACATTTCCGGACGAACTGTCTTGCGTCCTTTCTCAGGGTAGGCCAGAAGTATCCTTGGCGGAGTATCACTGCTGCAAGGGCATCAGTTCCAATGTGTGAACCACACATGCCTTCGTGAACTTCTTCAAGGACCATTTCAGTATCCTCTTCATTCACACATCTTTGCAGCGGATTCGCATATCCCTGCCGGTATAACTCTTCGCCAATCAGGAAGAATCTTCCGGAGTGTCTTCGCAGTCTTACAGCATCGCCGGGGTCTTCGGGGAGCAAATTCTCTGCGAGGTATCTTTTTATGGGATCTTTCCATCCTTTTCCCGAGGTCGCTATGCTCAGCACTGAGATGCTCGGATGATCTAGCACCTCGGTGTATGTTTTTGACTTCGCCAAGCAATCTGCCTCAGTGTTATTCCGCCGTGGTACATTTTCGATCCGTACGGCGTCAAACTCTTGGATGAGCTTTGCTACCAGCTCGTGGTATTTTGCCAAGATTGGGTCCTTCGCCCCATAATCTCCTGCCGTCTGCCGAACTACCAGCTGGGAATCGCTGTGAGCCTTTAAGTTTCTCACGCCAATCTTTCTGGCCAAGCGTAATCCCGCTATGAGGGCTTCATACTCAGCTACATTGTTGGTGACGTTGAAGCTGAACTTGATAGCCTTCATTACCTCCAGGCCTTCGGGGCCCCTGATAATTACTCCAGCTCCCTGGTGTTCGGACCCCGAGGCTCCGTCTACGTGCAAGGTCCATTCTGGCTCACCCTCTTTTGGATCTGAATGGCTCTCCTCAGTGGTGGGTATTTCGGCGATAAAATCTGCCAGTGCTTGAGCTTTTATGGCCTTCCGAGGCTCATACGTGATTTCGTGTTCGCCCAGCTCTATGCACCACTTGGAGAGCCTTCCCGAATGATCAACTCTCTTCATGACATCCCGTAGCGGCAGACTACTTCGGACGATGATGGGGTGAGCCTGAAAGTATGGTCGCAGCCTTCTCCCTGCAAGCACCAAGGCGTATATAGCTTTTTGAAGCAAAGGGTACCTGACTTCGGCGCCATGCAGGGACTTGCTGACATAGTAGACCGGCCATTGCTTTGGCCCTTCTTCTTTCACGAGGACCGAGCTTACAGCTTTCTCCGTGACGGCGAGGTACAAAACGAGGGGCTCTCCCTCCCGAGGTTGTCGCAGAGTCGGCAGGCTAGCCAAGTAGACTTTGAGTTCTTCCCAGGCCTTTTGGCAATCTTCATCCCAAGGATGATCATTCCTTCCGAGGTTGCCTTCCATTTTTGCTGCCTTTGTGAGGACTTTGAAGAAAGGTCGACACCTATCTCCGTACCTGGAAATAAACCTGCTCAGAGAGGTTATTCTTCCGGTGAGTCTCTGCACGTCTTTGACTGTGGCAGGAGTTCGGAACTCAAGCAGAGCCTTAATCTTCTCGGGGTTAGCATCGATGCCTCTTTCGGATACCATGTACCCAAGGAATTTTCCCGAGGTCACCCCGAAGATGCACTTCTCAGGATTAAGGCGGATCCCGAAGGCTCTGAGCTTTTGGAAGGTTTCCTCTAAATCTGCAACGTGGTAGCCAGGCAGCTTGCTCTTGACTATCATATCATCAACATACACCTCCATGTTTCTCCCCATTTGGTCTTTGAAGACCTTGTTCATCAGCCTCTGGTAGGTGGCTCCTGCATTTTTTAGCCCGAAGGGCATCCTGATATAGCAATATGTTCCTCCCTCGGTGATGAAGGCAGTCTTCTCTTCATCTTCGGGGTCCATCCTTATTTGATGGTAGCCACTGAAGGCGTCTAGGAAACTTAGGAGCCCATATTCAGCAGTTGAATCTACCAGTTGATCTATTGGCGGCAGAGGGTATGAGTCTTTCGGGCAAGCATCGTTCAAGTTTCTGAAGTCGATGCACATCCGGAGTTTGCTGCTACCTTCTTTTGTGGCAATGACCACGTTGCTTAACCATTCGGGGTACTTGACCTCCCTGATAACTTCAGCATCTAGGAGACGCTGGACTTCGGTTTTGACAAAGTTGCTTTTGTGGGCTGAGATGCTTCGTTTCTTTTGCCGGACAGGTTTTGCTTCCGGGCTTACTTTGAGGCTATGCTGTATTATGCCAGGGTTTACTCCTGGCATATCTTTCGGCGAGTAGGCAAACAGATCTTTATTTTTCAGCAGAAAGGATACAAGTTTTTCCTTGTCACCTTCGGCCAAGCTCTTCCCTATTCGGGTAGATTGTCCTGGGACAAGATCTACTGCTTCCGTTTCTGCTTTGGCGAGATCTTCTTCTTTGCCTTTTTCTAGCGCCTTTGCCTCCATCGTTTGCGCGAGGTTGCTCGCCGGAGCTTTTCGTGCTTTTACAAACACCTTTCTTACCTCGGCTTGGTCTATGAAGACCTCTGCATCTCCATCCTTGGTGGCGAATGTGACAGTCAAGTACTTCACATCAGGGCGAATATGCAGGTTCCCCTGTGTCTGCCTTCCAAGGATGGCGTTGTACGAGGACGGGACGTCCATGACGATGAATCTTGCCATTGTGGAGGCGTACAACTCAGCTGCTCCGTTTACCGAAGTCCCTTTCATCATCAGCGGGAGGTCGATCCATCCGAGGACGGGTAGTTCGGATGGCCCAACGCCGAAGGTGGGCGTAGTGACAGGTTTAAGTTCGCTGCTGGAGATGCCCAAGCTCGGCAGTAAGTGCGAGAATAGGACGTCAGCATTTGAGCCATCATCAAGCAACACTCTCTTGACGTCCCAGTTCCCTATTCTCGCCATTATCAGCAGCGGATCGTCGTGGGGGAAGACGACGGTGGAGCCATCTTTGCGAGCCAGTTTCTTTGATGGACTTTGATACTCCATGACTGCAATTTCTCTGGCTTTCCGCTTTCTTTCCGAGGATGGGAGCCCCGTGGTGATGGTTTGGATAACCCCTGCTAGAGGTGGAGGGCGCCTTTTTGGACTTCGGTTTCTCCGCCTGTCGGAGTCATAGTCCTCATCTTCGGCCCTTTCTTCCTCCACTTTTCTGCCTTTCGGGGATGGCATCCGCAGGTATTTCCGAAGTTGGCCCTGTTTTATCAGCGACTCTATGTACTTCTTCAGCTGGAAGCAATCTTCGGTGTCATGACCGTGGTCGCGATGAAACTGGCAGAACTTCTTGGCATTCTTCTTGTTATCGGCGGTCATGGCCCTTGGCCGCCGAATCTGCGTCCCTTGCCTTTCCAGCGCCATGAGAATGTTGGTCCGTGTAGTGCTCAATGGTGTGAAACTTTGGGGTTTCCTTCCCCGCATCCTCCGAGGTCGTCCTGCTTGTTCGGTCGGATGCCGAGCTTGCTGATTGGACCCATCGGCGCGGTGGTGATCGGGCTTCGGCCCTGCCATTCTTAGTTCCTCGGCGGTCATGTGCTGTTCTGCCCTTCGGTAAAATTCTCTGAGGGTCTCCGGGGGGTCCTTTGAGAACTCGTAGAATAGCTGTGAGTCTCGCCGAAGGCCCCGTGTCATGGCAAGAATGCGGATTTCGGGCCGGAAGTCTGGGATGCTCAGAGCTTCCCTATTGAATCTTTCGACATAGTCTCGGATGGTTTCTCCCTTCCTCTGCTCTATGTCGAACATCTGGACAGGCATCTTCGCAGTAGGTCGACTCCCAATGAATTGCTGGGTGAAGGCCTTGGACAACTCCTGGAACTCAGTAATGGTCCCTGAGGGCAAGGAATTGTACCAAGCAGTTGCTGGCCCTGTGAGGGTGACTTCGAAGCACTTGCACATGGTAGCGTCATCAGCACCGTGCATTATCATGCTCCGTCTGTACTTCGTCAGGTGGGCCTGCGGATCAGTACGGCCATCATAAATTTCCAACCGAGGTACTCTGAAGTCGCCTGGCATAGCTGCCTCAACGACGGCCTGAATGAATGGGGAGTCATCTTCGCAGGATGTTCCCGAGGGTCTGGCCCAAACGGATTTTCTGGCCACTTGTTTTTCCACTCTGTCCAGCCGTGCTAGTATCTTCTCCATGAGCACTGTGGCGCTAGGGCCTTCTTCAGGGAATGAAGATCGTCGGCGCCTCTTCGGGGGGCGAGTTCGGCGCTGAGGGGACAAGGACCTCGCCTCAGGCGACGAACTGCTTCGCTGTGAGACTCTCAGTCGCTTGGACCTGGTTTGTCCCACAGAACGTTTCCCGAGGGCTATAATTTCTGTGGATGATTCTTCGCGAGGGTCTCCACTCCCCAAACTGCGATGTGTAGACTTGGGGCTTCTCTCCCGAGGGCGTGTCACTGAGGGGGGTCTCTGGGCCTGTGCTTGCTGTGGCCACCTTCGGCCGATCTGCTGTGTCACTTCAGACACGACCGAACGCTGAAAGTCCCTCAAGAAGCTCATGGTGACTACCAGAGGGCGGTCTTCCTCGGGCGCAGAAGTCCCTGGGAGTGTTTGCTTAGCAGCCGGTTGTATCTCAGGCGCAGACGGGGACCTCGGGAGTCCCTTGTCCTTAGAACGCCGAGTCTCAACGACGGCGATCTCAGAGCGGGTTCCCACAGACGGCGCCAAATGATGGCCAGGGGCCTCATCGTTTATAGTCATGATGACTGGTGGAGAGACTTCTGGGAGGAAGAACACCTGGTGGATGGATCGCCCAAGGGAGTGTGCCTGAAAGCTCAGAAACAAAGGGTTAGGAGGCCCCCGGAGTGTTTTTCCGGGGGGGGAGCCTCCGACGCCCAAGTCAGTGGTTGGCTGAGAGAAAGGCAGAGGAAATAGCACAAAGGGCTGAGGAGTCTTGCCTGGTAATTTTCTCATAGTGTGGGAGCAGTATTTTGCCAACCAGCCTCCTACCAAGTATTTAATTCCTGGTATTTATAGGAGTGCCTAGCCCGTTCAGATCGCAACACGTGTTCGGTCGGATGTTCCTGAATTTCTGGGCATAGGAGATAGATAGCTGATAGCAGGTTGCCTTGAGCCGTGTGCTGAGATGGGCCATCATATGATTTTGATGGCGTCAGCGTGGCAGTGCGCCTTTTGAGGCGGATTGTGGCGTCTGTGAATGGATGTGTCAGAGGCTTCCTTAAATGCTTCCATAAATGCTCCTGCCGTACTCCCAAGGTCCCTGGGTGAGGTCGTCCTTTGGTATGGACAGAGCCTCTTCGGGAAACAAGCCCTCAGTTCGGGGGTTCCCAGTTTCAGGGAGTTCCGCCTTCGGGGATATCATGTTCGGCTCGCTATGTCTGGTGCCGCTTTTCCGAAGGCGATCTGTTCACAACCTTGGGGGGCCGAGTAGTGTCCTCGGGCTTTCCTGGCGTGCCGGGCTCGGAGCTCTTCGGCTATCTCCCGAGGTGCATGATCACACCTTTTCTCGGGTAGCGCTAGCTTCTTCTGGCCATTCTTGTGGCAAGGAGTTCGGCCAGATCGAGGCGATAGCGTTTGGCTATCAGTACTCGGACACTGAGATTTAGAAAGAGTGATACCATGTGACATGGGCAAGAATCCTTTCTTGGAATCTTGCATGCTAAACCTCTTTAGCACCTTGTCAATATATGTACTTTGACTTAGGCCAAGAAGCTTTTTAGATCTATCTCTATAGATCCTGATGCCTAACACATAGGCTGCTTCACCCAAGTCCTTCATAGAGAAACATTTCCCTAGCCAAGTCTTCACAGACTGTAGCTCAGGAATGTCATTCCCGATGAGTAGTATGTCATCCACATACAACACCAAGAAGACAATAGCGCTCCCACTAACCTTTTTGTAGACACAAGGTTCATCTTCATTTTTGATAAAACCAAACTCTTTGATTGCTTCATCAAAATGAAGATTCCAACTTCGAGAAGCTTGCTTCAGTCCATAAATGGACCTTTGCAACTTGCACACTTTATTGGCATTCTCAGGAGTGACAAAACCCTCAGGTTGTGTCATGTACACATCCTCAAGTAGCTTTCCATTTAGGAATGCAGTTTTGACATCCATTTGCCATATCTCATAATCATAGTGTGCAGCAATAGCAAACAAAATTCGGATGGATTTAAGCATAGCAACTGGTGAAAAAGTTTCATCATAGTCAATACCATGAATTTGCTTGAAACCTTTTGCAACCAATCGTCCCTTAAAGGTAATCACATTACCATCCATGTCAGTTTTCTTCTTGAAAACCCATTTGCACCCTATGGGTTTTACCCCTTCAGGTGGGTCAACCAAAGTCCATACTTGGTTTTCATACAGGGATTCCATCTCGGATTTCATGGCCACTAGCCACTTCTCAGAGTCAGGCCCTGACATAGCTTGTTGGTAGGTTGTGGGCTCATCCTGATCCATGAGCATCACATCACTGGTGTTAGTCACAAGAAATCCATATCTCTTGGGCTCATGCCGAATCCTACTAGACCTACGCGGGCTCTGTGCTACAGGAATAGACTCTTGAACAAACATCTTGCGGTGTCTGTTCAGGTTCCATTTCAGGTTCGATGTCTCCTTGTTGTTCTTGAATTTCTTCAAGTTCTACTTTCCTCCCACTAGTTTCTTTAGAGATAAACTCTTTCTCCAAAAAGACACCAGTTCGAGCAACAAACACTTTTTGCTCAGAAGGATTGTAGAAATAGTAACCCTTTGTTTCTTTGGGATACCCAACAAAAAGGCATTTTTGAGATTTGGGCCCTAGTTTGTCAGAGGATTGACGTTTCACATAAGCGTCACAGCCCCAAATCTTCATAAAAGACAAATTGGGACGCCTCCCACTCCATATCTCATATGGTGTCTTTTGAACCGATTTAGATGGAACTCGGTTTAGTGTAAAAGCGGCTGTCTCTAGAGCATGTCCCCAAAAGGAGTTTGGAAGGTCAGCTTGACTCATCATAGAGCGAACCATGTCTAACAGAGTTCGATTTCTCCTTTCAGATACACCATTCCATTGAGGTGTACCTGGTGGAGTGAGTTGTGATACTATACCACACTCCTTCAGATAGTCAAGGAATTCTCGATCCAAGTACTCTCCACCTCGATCTGATTGAAGCACTTTGATACTTTTCCCGAGTTGATTCTCTACTTCATTCTTGAATTCTTTGAACTTTTCAAAGGATTCTGACTTGTGTCTCATGAGATACACATAGCCATATCTGCTGAAGTCATCAGTGAAAGTAATGAAGTATTGGAAACCTCCTCTAGCTTGTGTAGACATAGGGCCACATACATCACTATGTATGAGTCCTAGTAAGTCATTAGCCCTTTCACTTTGCCCTGTGAATGGGGCTTTGGTCATCTTGCCCAACAAACATGACTCACATGTCTCATATGATTCAAAATCAAATGAGTCCAAGAGTCCATCCTTATGGAGCTTGGATATGCGGGTCTCATTTATATGGCCCAAGCGACAGTGCCAGAGATAGGTCGGGTTTGAATCATTTAATCTGACCTTCTTGGTATTCACATTATAGATTGGATCTTCGAGGTCTAGAACATACAACCCATTGCTAAGTTGAGCACTACCATAAAAGATTTCATTCAAATAAATAGAACAACATTTGTCCTTTATTATAAATGAAAAACCTTTCTTGTCCAAACAAGAAACAGAAATCAAATTTCTACTAATAGTAGGCACAAAGTAGCAGTTGTCTAATTCTAAAACTAATCCACTAGGTAAAGTGAGAACATAAGTCCCTACGGCTAAGGCAGCAACCCTTGCTCCATTTCCAACACGTAGGTCCACTTCACCTCGGGCCAATCTTCTACTTCTACTTAGATCCTGCACATTTGCACAAATGTGAGATCCACATCCAGTATCCAATACCCAAGATGAGGAAGTAGAAAAGTTAGCCTCTATAACAAAAATACCTGAAGTGGAAGTCTTACTTCCCTTTTCCTTAGCAAGTTCTTCAAGATAGAGCTTGCAGTTGCGCTTCCAGTGTCCAGGTTGCTTACAATGGAAGCACTCCCCTTCCTTTGCCACACCACCCTTTGGTTTCAGTGCAGCTGAAGAAGAATTAGCATTGGACTTTCCATTAGCTTTATCCTTCTTCTTGTTGGCTTTTCCCTTTCCCTTGCCCTTTTGAACCATCAAAATGGGCTTAGCCTTCTTAAGGTTTTGCTCAGCAGTTCTCAACATGTTGAGTAATTCAGGAAGGGACTTGTCAAGGTCGTTCATGTTATAGTTCATGACGAACTGACTGTAGCTTTCAGGCAACGATTGCAAGACTACATCGATAGCCAACTCTTTCTGAAGAGCAAATCCCAAATTCTCAAGATTCTCAATGTACCCAATCATCTTGAGCACATGAGGACCCACGGGACTTCCCTCAGACATCTTGCACTGAAACAATGCCTTAGAGGTCTCAAACCTCTCATGCCTAGCTTGCTCTTGGAAAAGCATTTTGAGATGTTCGATCATATCGAACGCCCCCATGTTCTCATGTTGCTTCTGAAGCTCAGATTCCATGGTAATAAGCATAAGGCATGCAACATCCAAAGCATCATCAGAATGCCTCTTGTGAGCATCCCTTTCAGCTCTTGGAGCAGTGGCAGCAGGCTCATTCGGAATGGGCTGCTCTAGGACATAAGCCTTTCTCTCTTGTTTGAGGACTATCCTCAAGTTTCGGTACCATTTGAGAAAGTTGGTCCCATTAAGTTTTTCCTTCTCAAGGATCGATCGCAACGAAAGTGTCGATGTGTTTTGTGCCATGGTTATCTACAATAGTAAATATGCAGTGTAAGAGTCATGTATTTTAATTCATTTAATAAGGACTTTTATTAAACGATACTCCCACTATTTTCCTCAAAATAATAACCCTCGATATTATTTCGGAACACCTCGGCGCTAAGGTATTCTAGTGGGCCAAGATCCATATTTGACCACAACCTGAGTCAGCTTTGGCTTTTCTCTCAAGTTACAGCTATTTAGGTAGGCAACTCCTTGCCAATTGCATCTTATGCAACTCTTGGATAGTTGGGTGAACAACACTTGTCCAAGCTCATCTCATGAGCTTAAGCCCAACTCTATGCCTCTAAGTCCCTAATCCTATTAGGATGACTTAGTTAAGTCGGACCCAAAGTTAGCAATTTGGATATCACTATTATCCCATCGCGCCTTACCAAGATGAACATAGGTGCTTTGCTTTGGCAAACCCACCTAATGTTGATCAAAGTCTTGACGAGTGCCAACATTTGGAAGGCATCACATTTAATGACTTAATATTTGTTTGAGGGATTTTTTTCATTTTGATCTCACCAATTTGTTATCTCCGGTTGTCTTATACATGCATCACATACAAATATAAAACATGCATCTCATGCTTACAAGAAAGTAAACGTGACATGGTTATAGCCCAAACTATGCGATATTCTCAAGCCAATGAGAATATCATAAAAGCCTAAGAAAAGAAAAGAGTCTTCACAAGCTCCTTATCTTCCTTTCTTGGCTGCCCTTTTGTTGTCATCTCCTTGGACATACCTCCTTGGATGATCCTTAGACATACAACCTTGGATGATCCCATAATGCACTATTACATCAATAATAGAAACCTCGAGTTACATTCGAGGGGAGTAAGGTGAGAAGAGCATGTACAATGAGAGTGATAAGAAAAGGCACGACTCGCAGGCCGTATTTACAAGTACAACCAATCAAGGGCTATAACCATGCACCATGCTTCAAACACCAATCAGCATATCATGTCAAATCTCATTCAACAAAGATGCATGCCAATTTTCGCGCGTTGATTAACCAGTTTTTATTTATGTGGCGCTTCGCATACGGCGGTCCCGCTGGCCGGTCAGTGGGCGGTGGTTCCGCTGACCGGTCAGCGGACGAGGTCAAGGGGAGCCGCCCTTGCGGGGGGCGTGGGGGGCAGCGCCCCCCTGCGCAAAAAATTTTCTTACAATTGCTTAGCCCGAAATCTTGTATTTTGAGAAAGTAGGCACCCGAGACTCCTCTATTCGAGCCACCAAAAATACCTTACTTTCGGTGCCCGAACAGGCCGAATCCGAACAAAGCTAGGGTTTTTGCAACTATTGCAAGAATCCTAATCCATATAGGTATCTCATACCATTCAATTTCGGGTTAATCTCATTAACCAATTTGTGTCGTTTCTTCATATATCTCATATGTTCATTACGAGTTCCGGTTTCATGCATCATGAATCAATCTAATTAATCATGGCCGAAAAGCAACCGAACACATAGCATCATGCGATTCAACACTCAATCCCGATTTAGGGTTTCACCAGTAGCTCTGATACCACTGTTGGGTTTCGGGAGCCAAACAGCGCAGCGGAATTTAACCGAAACCCTCTAGGATCCAAGTGAAACGGGGTAAACCGGGTGTTCAAAAATTTTCATACCTAATTTTCGGTTGAGATCTCTCACTCAACTGTAGAGTCGAATCACAAAACTTGAACAGTTGACGTGTTCAAGCTCTCTATGGTATCCACACGAGCCTCTCGGGATCACCACGCTTCCACCACGTCCCGGTAGATGCGTTTCTCTTGCGCTCGCAGTGCTAGCTTGCGTCCTCCAAGGAATTGCAAGAGAAGAGTGCGGCTGTCCTTTTTGGGAGGCTAGGGCAAGGAGACCTGCGAATTTCTCACTTAAAAGTTGTATTTATAGTGAGACTCAACTTCCAGGCCTAATGGGTTTCAAAGCCCTAATCCAATTAGGATTTAATTTCGGGCTTAATAATGGCTCAACTCTTGGGCCCATTATTAATACGAAATTAAAGTGAAACCATAACCCAAATAATTAGCCCATGCACTCTAATGATCCAAATAGCTCTATGTGTGCGACCCAATAGGCTCTTGCCACGTTGGCAATGATCATAAATCACATTTATGATCATAAGCAATGAGCGGTGTCTAGCAACACATCATTGCTACCCAAGTGACAAGATTGTCGGTGATTCGACTAAACCTTTATGATCATCACCGATATATGCCATTGTCCCTTTGTCCAAGATATCAAGACTAAGCACGAGACATGGAATGTGTCACTCTCGTATAGCCCAATCTTTGGTTTCTTGATTACCGAGTAGACCAACTTAAACTGATGACATTGATATCGTATATCAACTCATCCGAGCATGGCCATGCATTTTCTAAGTCTCACTCTATCAAGGGGCCCGAAGATATCACTCCCGTTACATAGGAGGGACAAATCCCATCTTGATCATACAAATCCCTCCGCATGATATGTGACATACCCAATGACCTCCTTCAAGTTCACTCAGTTACGAGCAACAAAGGAAAGTATCAAAGTATGTGACTCACATGTAGGGAACCTTGATGATCTTAGGTCGAAGGACTACATATACCATGATCACTATGAGAATCACTTATGACACTCATATAACGATCCATGTAGTGTTCTCATGGTGGGTCGGTCCAGTACACAAGTTCTCCAACTTGTACCCATATGTAGACTACATATCTCATATTAGTCTCCACATATGCTAGTCGTTATGTATTATTGCAACCCGCTCCACAATAATACTAGACCAGGGACTTTTAAGAATATCATTATTCTAGGGTTACAATTATGTTTGTTAAGTTACGCAGGAACAAAACAACAAACATAATTGCTGGATTAATGCCTTAATAAAATATCATGACTCAATGTGCAAAAATACAATCATCTTATGATTGGCTTTTGGGCACAACACTAACACCATTGTGGTTTGAGTTTTGATCTGAAATTTCATTTAAATGAACTTCCATATGTCTAGTTATGATCTGGAAAGTTTGGAGATTTTAGGAGCACATTTGGTGTTTTTAATGGTGGTACTTATTGTGTTGTGCAGTAGCTGTCCAGCATCCTGTTTTTGGAGTCCATTGTGTCTCAGGCACTCTTGTAATTTAGGATGCATATTGGGCTGATTTAAGACTATTTTGTAGTGCATGTATGCATGTACATGTAGTGTATGTAAAATGAGACAATTGTGAACATTTGTAATGTTTTGGCTATGTAAGTGATGTGGTGCAAAGCTACCTAAGTGTGAATGATAGACTGCTCACTTGTAAATTCTGTTTTGTCCATATGAAGTTGCTAAAATCAAGGGAATGTAATTCCTATGTGTAATGGACATATATGGGATAGCTTTGGATGGTTTTCCCCTTGTGAATGAAGTGTTTGCACACTTATGAAATTTTGTACGAGCAAAATGGTCATAAAATAACCAGAATTTTGACTCTGCACTTAAAGTTCTATATCTCCCTGTGTAGAAGAAATATTGGTATGAAATTTTGACCACTACTAGAGAACATCTAGAGGTTGAATTGGGATTTTGAGTTTCTGAATTTGGAGCCCTGTAGCCAAAGATATGAAAATTGGCTAAGTTACTATTCATTTGGTCAGAATTTTGTAACCAACTTAAAAAATCTATAACTTGGTCCATAGGTGGGATATTGATGTAAAAAAAAATTCCTTCATTTTCTCTAAGTCTCTACTTGATAATGGAGCAATGAAAATGGGGGAGTACATGACTAGAATGATACAGTTTATTAGTTGAAGTTACAGGTGCAGTGGCTAGTCACTAGAACTTAACAAGATTGCCTAATGTGTGGTAGCCAAGATTAAGACTTGTGCTAGTGTTTTCCTTCTTTTCTGCCATGGTGTGCATGAAATTTGAATATGTGTGTGATGGTTGGACCAATATGCATGTGTTTACATAGTGCCCAAGAGGGCCACTTGGGTATGCACACTAAAGGTATTGTTCTGATGGCCTATAGAACATTACCAATCCTAGGAGTCTAAATGCACAATTTTGGTACCATAATTGGACTACCTCAGAGTGGGTAGCATGTGGGGAGGATTGAGGACATAGACTTGAGGTTTCCAAGGAGACCTTCCCATGCTCTTGTATGGTGGAACCAGGTTGTCACTTCTAGGAGAAGGAATGAGGAGGAACCCATCAATACATGGCTTTTGAGAGCCCTTAAAGCCCATTGATGAGACGAGGAGATTTGTGCCTAGTTACTACTATAGAGATCAACATCTCAAACTTCAAAGGCTTGTGCAAGGCCAAATGAGTGTGGAGGACTACCACAAGGACTTGGAGATGACCTTGACCCCAGCCAATATCAATGAAGATGAGGAGGCCACCATTGCTAGATTCATCAATGGCCTTAATCATGAGATTGCGAACAAAGTGGAGATGGTGCCATATGTCAACATGGAGGATTTGTTCCACCAAGCCACTAAGGCCGAGAGGATCATTAAAAGGTCTAAGGCATCCAAAATGTCTAGAGGAGGATGTTCCACATGGAGGGGAGCATGGAGCAAAGAGGCACCAAAGCCAAGAGTGGAGGCCACCAAAGGAGGCTTGTCTCGACCTCTACAAGACAAGTCCAAAGCTCCACCTAAATAAGCACCTAAGACAAGGGAAATTGTGTGCTTCAAGTGTAGAGGTGAAGGGCACTACATGAGAGATTGCCTAAACAATAAGGTTATGATTCTTAAGGATGATGAGAGGTCACATCCGAGGATAAAAATGCCATGGAGGAGACACCACCTTTGGAGGATGATGAGCAAAACACACTTGAGCCCGATGAGGGAGACTTTGCATTTGTGGCAAGGAGAGCTCTAAGTGTGCAAGCCAAAAAAGAAGCCAATCAAAGAGAATGCATCTTTCACACTAGATGTGGAATCAAAGACTAAGTGTGCAGCCTCATTGTTGATGGAGGAAGTTGCACCAATGTAGCGAGCTCAACCATGGTGGAGAAGTTGAAGCTTCCTACATGAAAGCACCCATAACCATTTAGACATCAATGGTTGAATGATGCCGGGGAGGTAAAGGTGATAAAGCAAGTTTCGGTTAACTTTAAAATTGGTACTTACTATGATCAAGTTCTTTGTGATGTTGTTCCTATGCAAGCTTATCACATTGTGCTTGGGAGGCCGTGGAAATTTGATAAGAAAGTCACACATGATGGAGAGAAGAACTTGTACTCGTTTGTTCTTGAAGGAAGGTTGGTTACACTTAATTCACTTTCACCACAACAAGTCTTGAAGTATAAAAGGAAACTTCAAAGTAAGGTTGAGAAAAAAGTAAATGAGGGGAAAGTTGAGGCAAGAGTGATGATGAGAAAGCCGATAGAACAAATGAGAGATCAAGTGTGAAGAATGAACATGAGGGGAAGAAGAGTGGAGAGTTCCTGAGAGAAAAGAATGAGAGGAAGTTAAGTGGAAAGAAATAGTGCTATATTGTAAAAATGAGTTATGTGAGGAAAGCCATTCAAGCACAAAGACCAGTGCTTTTTTTAATTTACAAAGAGTCTTTGCTTGTTATCAATGATCTAACACATCTTCCTAGTGTTGTTGTGTCTTTGTCGAAGGACTTTGAAGATGTGTTCCCTGAAGATCCGAGAGGTTTGCCTCTAATTAGAGGCATTGAGCATCAAATTGACTTAGTCCCAGTTGCACCTATTCCAAATAGGCCAGCTTATAGAACCAAGTCCGAGGAGACTAAGAAGATTGAGAAGCAAGTGGAGGAGTTGTTGGCTAAAGGCTTCATGAGGGAAAGCATGAGTCCTTGTGTCGTACCTGTCCTTTTAGTGCCTAAGGAGGATGGTTCATGGCGCATGTGCATGGATTGTAGGCCAGTCAACAAAATCACTGTAAAGTATAGACATCCTATCCCTAGACTTGATGACATGCTTGATGAGTTGTATGGTTCTACTTTGTTTTCAAAGATTGATTTGAAAAGTGGGTACCATCAAATTCGGATGAGGGAAGGGGATGAATGGAAAACTGCTTTCAAAACAAAATTTGGACTTTATGAATGGTTAGTTATGCCTTTTGGATTAACTAATGCTCCTAGTACTTTCATGAGACTTATGAATCATGTCTTGTGTGACTTCATTGGTAGGTTTGTTGTTGTTTACTTTGATGATATCTTAGTATATAGGAAGAACCTAGAAGAGCATGTTGGACACCTTACACAAGTACTAAGCACTTTAAGAGGTCAAAAGTTGTATGCTAACTTGAAGAAGTGTTCTTTTTGTGTTGATAAAGTTGTTTTCCTTGGTTTTGTTGTGAGTTCACATGGAATTGAGGTGGATCAAGAGAAGGTAAGAGCCATACAAGAATGGCCAACGCCAACTTCCATAACTAAGGTGAGATCATTCCATGGGTTAGCTAGCTTTTATAGGAGGTTTGTAAGGAATTTTTCTTCCATTGCTGCACCTCTAACTGAAGTTATAAAGAAGAATGTTGGATTTAAGTGGGGGAAAGCTCAAGAGGAGGCTTTTGGGTTACTAAAGAAAAGGTTATGTAATGCACCACTTTTAGCTTTGCCTAACTTTGCTAATACTTTTGAGGTTGAATGTGATGCTTCAGGTATAGGCATTGGAGCTGTGTTGATGCAAGGAGGCCGACCCATTGCATACTTTAGTGAGAAGTTAAATGGTGCTACCTTGAACTATCCCACTTATGACAAAGAGCTCTATGCTTTGGTAAGAGCTTTGGAGACTTGGCAACACTACTTGTGGCTGAGAGAGTTTGTTATCCACACTGACCATCAAGCCCTTAAGTTTCTTAATGGGCAAGGTAAGTTGAATAGGAGGCATGCTAAATGGGTAGAATTCATTGAGTCATTCCCATATGTTATCAAATACAAGCAAGGTAAGGATAATGTAGTGGCGGATGCACTTTCTAGGAGGTATGCTTTACTTTCGGCTTTAGATGCTAAAGTTTTGGGTTTTGAACACTTGAAGGATTTGTATGCTTTTGATGATGATTTTGGTGAGATTTATGCTAAGTGTTCTAAATTTGCTTTTGAGAAGTTCTATCAAGTTAATGGGTTTCTTTTCAAAGAAAACAAGTTGTGTATTCCTAAGACATCTTTGAGGGAATTACTCACAAAGGAAGCTCATTATGGAGGACTTATGGGACACTTTGGACAAGCCAAAACCTTGCATACCTTGAAAGAGCACTATCATTGGCCGAACATGGTAAAGGATGTAAGGAAGGTTTGTGATCAATGCATAGCATGTAGGAAGGCTAAGTCCACTCACACTTCACAAGGATTATACACACCACTTCCTACACCTAGTCATCCATGGGTTGATATTTCAATGGATTTTATTGTTGGATTGCCTAGGACTAAAGGAAACCAAGACTCAATCTTTGTTGTAGTTGATAGGTTTTCTAAGATGGCTCACTTTATTCCATGCAATAAGACTGATGATGCTATACATGTGGCTGAATTGTTTTTCAAGGAAGTTGTTAGGCTTCATGGGGTTCCAAGAACCATAGTTTCGGATAGGGACACTAAGTTTCTAAGCCACTTTTGGAGGACTTTGTGGGGAAAGCTTGGCACTAAGCTTTTGTTTTCTACATCTTGCCACCCACAAACTGATGGGCAAACTGAGGTAACAAATAGGACCTTAGGTTCTATGCTTAGAGCTATCATTGGTAAGAACTTGAAATCTTGGGAAGATTGTTTGCCTCATGTAGAGTTTGCTTACAATAGGTCCATGCATTCTACTACTAGTTTGTCACCTTTTGAGATTGTTTATGGTTTTAATCCTTTAACTCCATTAGATCTTTTGCCATTACCTACTCATGAGGTTTCTAGTTTGGATGGTAGTAAAAGGGCCAAAAGCATCAAGAGGTTGCATGAAAAGGTTAAGCAACAAATTGAGCACAAAAATCAACAAGTTGCTAAGAAAGCCAACCAAGGCTGAAGGAGAGTTATCTTTGAGCCTGGAGATTGGGTTTGGTTGCACATGAGGAAGGAGAGATTTCTAGCTGCAAGAAGGACTAAGCTTCATCCAAGAGGAGATGGTCCATTCCAAGTCATTAAGAAGATCAATGACAATGCATACATGCTAGACTTGCCGGGTGAGTACAATGTGAGTGCTACTTTCAACGTTTCTGATTTGTCTTTGTTTGAACATGCAGATTCATGGATGAATCCTTCTAAGGAGGGGGGAGTTGATATGATCAAGGAAGGCACACCCAAGGAAGGCAAGGACCCATTGAAGGTTTCTAGTGGACCAATGACAAGGAAGAAAGCTAAAGAGCTCACTAGTGCACTTCAAGCCTTTGTTTCAAGCTTCTTCATGGAGAATGGACATGGAACTTCACAAGGAGCTACTAGAACTTTCAAGACATCATATGAGGATGATGGCCATGCTTGGTACTCAGTCCTAGAGTGCCTAGACAAGTCACAAGACAAGGAACCCCAAGGGCACCCCTTAAGTGCACCCTTGGAGCCACCTTGAAGTGTTTCAAGGCCATTTTGCCTCTACAAGCTGGATCTTTGAGCTCTAACTTTTCAAGACCTCTTTCCAACATTTAAGAGGAATAATCACACCATTGGAACTCAAATATTCAAGCTTGGAGCTGAAGATACAAGCAAAAACCCTAAAGAGCCCAAAGTGCACCCGAGAAGACCATTTGGGGGTTTTTAGGGCCAAACTTGTATTTGCACTTTATTTTCATTAATTTCCTGGTTATTTACATTATTTAGGATGTTATTTAGGCTATGGAATTAATTCAGGTCACTTAGGACAAGTGGCATACGCTGCATACCTAAAACAAGGTTGAAGGGATTTAGGAGTCCTAGTTTAACTAGGTCTTATTGAGTCCTTTGTAACTAGGTTTCCTATGTGACTTGGGCTGGATATTTTGCTGAGTCTTTTACCCTAGTTTAGGCCTATAAATAGGCACATATTTTGGATGTAAAACATAGCTTTCAACCGAAATAATATTGCTACTTTGGAGAGAATTCTCTTTGGTTCTTTGTGGACTACCTTGGTGCACAAGTTACTTGTATTATTGGGTTTACTTATACTTCTCATTTCTACTCATGGGTTGATTAGGGGTGGGGGTCAAATCTAATCTCTTTGATGTCTTGTGGAGCTTGGAAAACATCTTGGGCACATTTCATGGTCTTTATACCATTGGGGTTCGCATCATTATACCGAAGGGGTTAGCATTAGTTGGTATCAGAGCCACAAGTTCCATCTGAAGGACATATCATTGTGTTCTTGTTTCTCTTCATTTTTCTTTCAATTTTTTTTAGTAATTTCATGATTTAATTCTCTATTTTAATCCTTTTTATTTTTGTTTCAAGTTTGTGTTCTTTTCCATCCTTGTTTCCAATAAAAAGAACCAAAAACAACAAAAAGTAGTCAACTAGTGTTACTTTCTGTTCTTGATTTTAATCTATTTGTTCTTTTTTATTTCTTATCTTTCTATTTCATGTCCAACCCTATTAATCTCTCTTGTTTTCATTGTTTCCAACATCCTAGAGTCAAGAAAACACCAAAAAAAAAAATGAAGGATCCAAGTTCAGGAAGTTTCAGTACCAAAGAGTTGTTTCAAAATTGTGCAAGTTTTCAATAGTTTCTTGTCTTGGCCAAAAAGAAAACTAACTTTTTGTCTTTGACGGCAAGGAATTACAAGAAGAAAGTGTTGTAGCAACAACATAGCAAAAAAAAAAAAAAAAAAAAGAGGTTTGAAAAATAAAAGGTAAAAAAAAGGAAGAAAAGGAAAGGAAAAGAGTTTGCAAAAAAAGCTTACATAAGTGATTTGGTTTTTTTTTTTTTGCCCACAAACGCAAACCCATTGTTTTGAGCCTAAAGCTTTTCTTTGTGGTTCTTATGATCATCAATTGAAAGAGCTTCCTAGAGTCTTTTAAAGCTTGTTTAGCCTACCTCTATTTTGGAGTCAAAATTGTTTTCAAGAATTCAAGTTTTCTTGTGTGCTTTGAGGAAAGTTTTCTTAGAACTTTTGAGGACTCTTTAAATAGCAATATTTCACTAACAAATTGAGTGTTTTGAGTGTTCATCTTTGAGTGAAACACGTGAGGTGAGTGTGTGAGGATCTTTGATCTCAAGAGTATGGAGGGCCAGGAGGATAGGAGCATGGAAGTGAGACACAATGAGGAGCCTACCATGAGAGAACTTCAAGAAACTCTCAATAGACTTGTGGGGAGGATTGAGGACATAGATTTGAGTTTGCCAAGGAGACCTAATCCCATCTTGCAACCATGGAGAGGTCCAAGGAGGGAAGAGCCTGAGGAGGAAGAAGGATTTTGGCATGACCATGGGCTCCAATGAGGGGGGAGCCAAGGGAGGACAACAATCTTAACTCCATCAAGCTTACCATTCCATCTTTCCAAGGGAGGAGTGATCCAGATGGATATTGGGAATGGGAGCAAAAGATTGAGATGGTGTTTGATTGCCATCACTATTCTGAGAAAAAGAAGGTTAAATTGGCTATAATAGAGTTCAATAATTATGCTCTTGTATGGTGGAATCAGGTTGTCACTTCTAGGAGAAGGAATAAGGAGAAGCCCATAAGCACATGGAGGGCCTTTAAAGCCTTGATGAGGATGAGATTTTTTCCTAGCTACTCTATAGAGATCAACACCTCAAGCTTCAAAGGCTTGTGCAAGGCCAAAGGAGTGTGGAGGACTACCACAAAGATTTAGAGATGACCTTGACCCGAGCCAACATCATTGAGGATGAGGAGACCACCATTGCTAGATTCATCAATGGTCTCAACCATGAGTGATATGATGAATGTAGGCACAATCCAAGATGGCAAGGATCCCTTGAAGATATCTAGTGGACCAATGACAAGGAAGGAAGCTAAGGAGCTCACTAGTGCACTTCAAGCCTTTGTTTCAAGCTTCTTCATGGAGAATGGACATGGAACTTCACAAGGAGCTACTGGAACTATCAAGAAATCATATGAGCGTGATGGCCAAGCTTGATACTCAGTCCTAGAGTGCCTGGACAAGTCACAAGACAAGGAACCCCAAGGGCACCCCTCAAGTGCACCCTTAAAGCCTCCTTGAGGTGTTTCAAGGCCATTTTGGCTCTACAAGCTGGATCTTTGAGCTCTAACATTTCAAGACCTCTTTCCAACATTGAAGAGGATAATCATAACATTGAAACTCAAATATTCAAGCTTGGAGCTGAAGATATAAGCAAAAACCATAAAAAGCCTAAAGTGCACTGAGAAGACCATTTAGGGGTTTTTAGGGCCAAACTTGTATTTGCACTTTATTTTCATTATTTTCCTAATTATTTACATTTTTTAGGGTTCTATTTAGGGTATGGAATTGATTTAGGTCACTTTCGATAGGTGGCATACGCTGAACACCTTAAACATTGTTAAAAGGGTTTAGGAGTCCTAGTTTGACTAGGTTTTCTTTAGTCCTTTATAACTAGGTTTCCAATGTGACTTGGGCTAGGAATATTCCTGAGTCTTTTACCTTAGTTTAGGCCTATAAATAGGCACATATTTTGGTTGTGAAACATAGCTTTTATCCTGTTACCACCTCACAAAATGGGAGAATTACAAGTGTGTCATAATGGCTAAAAACCATTATATTGTGTAATTCTCAACATAGTGATTGAAGTGTGGGGGGTTAAAGGCATGATCAACACCTCCTTAAAAGTGTTCCAAGTTGGTAACTTGGCCACCAAGAAAAGCCTAAAGGATTGCTTGTTTGTCAAGCAACCTATGGACTTTTTTGTAAGGTTTTGGAAATTTGGGTACTCAATTGCAAAACTCTCAAGAAAAAGACTTGGAGAGTTATGGGAAGGATATAAATGGTATGAAAGTGCTATTGGAGGACCAAATTACTCATGGAAGACAAGTTTGGACAAAGGAAACACTAAAGGCAATAAGGACCTAAATGTCCTAGTGTAAACCTTAAGGTGTTCAAGCTTTTGACTTAAGTCTAAGGGTGAAATTGTGGGGTTATCCCACCATGGGGGAGGCAGCCAAGACTTGATAATTAGTCAAAAATGTTGGGCACATGTGTACCAATGATTTTAAGACAAAGAAACCATAATTAGTGAGAAGGAAAATGACATAAAGCAAGGTTAAGCTTGTTAAGTGTGTTTTGGTGCCCTTAAGCTCATTTAAGGCCATTTAAGTGGCCAAATCACTTATCCCTCTCTCATTTTCGTCCTCCCCCAGCCCAAGAACACAGCCATACTTCCTCCATAGCCACCACACCTTCAAACTTGCAATTGATTGAAATTGAAGGCAAAAGGAAAGCAATTGGAAGCAATTGGAAGCAAACTAGAGCTATTTCTTGCATACTTCAAGGATCAAGCTTGATTTTCGGCCTACCCACTTTGGTAAGGGTTCTCTTGCTCTCATGGGTTGTTTTCTGTATTTTCAAACATCCATGGAGCTATGGCTAAGCTTGGAAGAGAGCCATGAGCTTGATGAACCAAGCTTATTGAGGGGAGTGCACTTATTGAAGGTTTTGTGACCTATTGTCAAGTGCACAAAGATGGCAGTGAAATGAGGGTTTCTAGAGCCCAAATTTAGTACTAACTACTGTTAAAATCCTCCTAAGACCAAGCATTAGCTTGAGGAGGGCTGCCATAGTGATTTGGTTATGTTTATTATGTGTTTTATGGACTAACCTATGGTATATGTTGCTGCCACATGTGTTTGTTGTTTGTGAATGGCTGCTGCATTTGGTTGCTATATCTTGTATATATGCATTGTGGTTTTTTTATTTTAGTGTCTTTGGATGTAGGTTTTAATGAGGATCACATTACCTTAAGAAACCAAGTGCTACCCTTACTAAGTTTCTCAATGAAACTTACTCCCCTCAATTCTGTCATTTCAGGTCCAGTAGAAAGATCACATTCAAACTGACATTTTTAGTTTGATTTTTGATCTGAAATTTCAAGTACATGAACTTCCATATGTCTAGTTATGATCTGAAAATTTTGGTGATTTTAGGAGGACATTTGATATTTTTAATGGTGGTACTTATTGTGTTGTGCAGCATCTGTCCAGCATCCTGTTTTTGGAGTCCATTGTATCTCAGGACCTTCTGTAACCTAGGGTGCGTATTTAGCTGAGTTAAGAGCATATTGTAGTGAATGTATGCATGTACATGTAGTGTATGTAAAATGAGACAAGTATATGAACATTGAGTAATGTTTTGACTATGTAAGTTATATGGTGCAAAGCTGCCTAAGTGTGAATGATGGGCTACTTACTTGTAAATTCTGTTTTGACCACATAAAGTTGTTAAAAGAAAGGGAATGTAATTCCTATGTGTAATGGACTTATATGGGATAGCCTTGGAGGGCTTTCCCCTTGTGAATGAAGTGTTTGTTGGCTTTCGGGAGCCAAACAGCGTAGCGGAATTTAACTGAAACCCTCTAGGATCCAAGTGAAATGGGGTAAATCAGGTGTTCAAAAATTTTCATACCTAATTTTCGGTTGAGATCTCTCACTCAACTGTAGAGTTGAATCACAAAACCTGAACAATTGACGTGTTCAGGCTCTCTATGGTATCGACACGAGCCTCTCAGCATCACCATGCTTCCACCACGTCCCGGCTGATGCGTTTCTCTTGCGCTCGCAGTGCTAGATTGCGTCCTCCAAGGAATTGCAAGAGAAGAGTGTTAGTATTGTGCCCAAAAAGCCAATCATGAGATGATTGTATTTTTTGCACATTGAGTCATGATATTTTATTGAGGCATTAATCCAGCAATTATGTTTGTTGTTTTGTTTCTGCGTAACGTAATAAGCATAACTGTAACCCTAGAATAATGATATTCTTAAACGCCCCTAGTCTAGTATTATTGTGGAGCGGGTTGCAATAATACATAATGACTAGCATATGTGGAGACTAATATGAGATATGTAGTCTACATATGGGTACAAGTTGGAGAACTTGTGTACTGGACCGACCCACCATGAGAACACTACATGGATCGTTATATGAGTGTCATAAGTGATTCTCATAGTGATCATGGTATATGTAGTCCTTCGACCTAAGATCATCAAGGTTCCCTACATGTGAGTCACATACTTTGATACTTTCCTTTGTTGCTCGTAACTGAGTGAACTTGAAGGAGGTCATTGGGTATGTCACATATCATGCGGAGGGATTTGTATGATCAAGATGGGATTTGTCCCTCCTATGTAACGGGAGTGATATCTTCGGGCCCCTTGATAGAGTGAGACTTAGAAAATGCATGGCCATGCTCGGATGAGTTGATATACGATATCAATGTCATCAGTTTAAGTTGGTCTACTCGGTAATCAAGAAACCAAAGATTGGGCTATACGAGAGTGACACATTCCATGTCTCGTGCTTAGTCTTGATATCTTGGACAAAGGGACAATGGCATATATCGGTGATGATCATAAAGGTTTAGTCGATTCACCGACAATCTTGTCACTTGGGTAGCAATGATGTGTTGCTAGACACCGCTCATTGCTTATGATCATAAATGTGATTTATGATCATTGCCAACATGGCAAGAGCCTATTGGGTCGCACACATAGAGCTATTTGGATCATTAGAGTGCATGGGCTAATTATTTGGGTTATGGTTTCACTTTAATTTCATATTAATAATGGGCCCAAGAGTTGAGCCATTATTAAGCCCGAAATTAAATCCTAATTGGATTAGGGCTTTGAAACCCATTAGGCCTGGAAGTTGAGTCTCACTATAAATACAACTTTTAGTGAGAAATTCGCAGGTCTCCTTGCCCTAGCCTCCAAAAAGGACAGCCACACTCTTCTCTTGCAATTCCTTGGAGGACGCAAGCTAGCACTGCGAGCGCAAGAGAAATGCATCTGCCGGGACGTGGTGGAAGCGTGGTGATCCCGAGAGGCTCGTGTGGATACCATAGAGAGCCTGAACACGTCAACTGTTCAGGTTTTGTGATTCGACTCTACAGTTGAGTGAGAGATCTCAACCGAAAATTAGGTATGAAATTTTCGAACACCCGGTTTACCCCGTTTCACTTGGATCCTGGAGGGTTTCGGTTAAATTCCGCTGCGCTGTTTGGCTCCCGAAACCCAACAAAGAGTGCGGCTGTCCTTTTGGGAGGCTAGGGCAAGGAGACCTGCAAATTTCTCTCTAGAAGTTGTATTTATAGTGAGACTCAACTTCCAGGCCTAATGGGTTTCAAAGCCCTAATTCAATTAGGATTTAATTTCGAGCTTAATAATGGCTCAACTATTGGGCCCATTATTAATACGAAATTATTGTGAACCCAAAACCCAAATTATTAGCCCATGCACTCTAATGATCCAAATAGCTCTATGTGTGCGACCCAATAGGCTCTTACCACGTTGGCAATGATTATAAATCACATTTATGATCATAAGCAATGAGCGGTGTCTAGCAACACATCATTGTTACCCAAGTCTGCAGCCTCATTGTTGATGGAGGAAGTTGCAAAAATGTAGCAAGCTCAACCATGGGGGAGAAGTTGACACTTCCAACACAAAAGCACCCATAACCATATAGGCTTCAATGGTTGAATGATGCCGGGGAGTAAAGGTGGTAAAGTAAGTTTTGGTTTACTTTACAATTGGTGCTTGCAATGATCTAGTTCTTTGTGATGTTGTTTCTATGCATGCTTGTCACATTTTGTTGGGATGTCATGGAAATTTGATAAGAAGGTCACACATGATGGAGAGAAGAACTTGTTCTCTTGATGCTTATGTAAGTTTAGGTCCATTTGTTTTGAGTGCATACAGTATCCTTAAGGTAAATTATTCCAACACCTTTCCTAGTTATGGGAATAATGTTTTTGACATGGAAAAGGAAATGAAAGTGATGCCTAGAGTTAAGATGAAAGTTGTGCAAACTTTCAAATTTTTTATGATAATTGTTTCTAACTTTGTTTTTGAACCTGGAGGTATAAAAAAAATCATTGCATTTGGATATTGGTTCAGGTTTTTCACAAGATTAAAGCTTATGTGTTGATTATTTCATCATTATTGATTCAGTTGCCTTTTCTAATGTAGGTTTAGATTTCAGGACGAATCCTTCTAAGGAAGGGGGAGTTGATATGATCAAGGAAGGCACAACCATGGATGTCAAGGACCCAGTGAAGATAACTAGTGGACCATTGACAAGCCCTAATGGTGCAAGCTCAAGCTCAACATTTCTATAGCCATTCAAAAGGAGCTATTTCAAGTCAATATGCCTTTCTTAAGTTAGTCCTTAGGTATCCAAGCCAAGATAAGGTAGCATACTTGGAGGGAGGACAAATGCCCAAGTTTTTGTTTCATCATGCTCAAATAAAGCCTAAAGGGAGTCTGATTTGTGTCAATTCATATCCATGGTGCCAAGGATGTATCTTATGCTTATTTTAGCATTTTTGGATGATATATTATGGAAGGAAAACTAGTATAGAAGCTTGGATACATTCTACGTACTTAGGTGCACAATTTCAAAGCTTGGAGCCAATGCATGCACTTTTGAAGCCACCTTGAAGTGTTCATGAGCCAATTTCTTCCACAAGCTGAATATTTGAGCTCTAAAGTTTCAAGACCTCTTTTCAACATCTAAGAGAAGGTATTAAGCCCATGGAACTCAATTATTCAAGTTACAAGTTGAACACACAAGTAAAAACCCTACGGAGCCCTTAAAGTACACTCGAGAAGACTATTTTGAGGTTTTTAGGGCCAACCTTGTGTTGTAACATATTTTATTTTATTTTTCTATTTATTTACATTATTTAGGATGTTATTTAGGCTATGGAAGTGAATCAGGTCACTTAGGATACAGGGAATTCGATGCACACATTAAACATGTGCAAATTATGTGTTAGAATCCTGGTTTGACTAAGTTTTCTTAAGTCTTTTGTACCTAGGTTTCCTATGTGACTTGGGTTGTGAATTTTGCTGAGTCTTTTACCCTACTTTTAGCCAATAAATAGGCACATATTCTAGTTGTAAAACATAGCCTTGATACGAAATAATGTTGCTACTTTGAAGAGAAATTCTCTTTTGTTCTTTGAGGACTACCTTGGTACACAAGTTGCTTGTGTTCTTCGTTTTCCTATTCCTCTTGTTTCTAATCACAAGTTAATTAGGGGTGGGGGTTTAAATATAGTCTCTTTGATGTGTTATGGAGCTTGAAAAACATCTTGGGCATGTTTCATGGTCTTTGTACCAATGGGGATCACATCAATTTCATTCAAAACAAGTTGTGTTTGTTTCCATTACATTCCAAAAAAGTTTTGAATGTTTCCATTTCATTCCAAATTAGTTGTAATGTGTCCATTTCAGTCAAAACTAGTTGGGAAAGTTTACATTTCATTCCAAACTAGTGTGAACATTTCCATTTCATTCAAAATTAGCTGTGAATCTTTTCATTTCATTCCAAACTAGTTATGAATGTTTTCATTTCATTCTAAACAAGTGGTGAATGCTTCTACTCTAAACAAGTAGTGAATATTTCCATTTTATTCAAAACTAGCTATGAAAGTTTTGATTTCATTCCAAACTTGTTGTAAATGTTTCTAATTCATTCTAAACAAGTTATGAATGTTTCCATTTTATTCCAAACAAGTTGTAAATATTTCCACTTCATTCCAAACAAGTTGTGAATGTTTCCATTTCATTCCAAACTAGTTTTGAAGGTTTCCATTTCATTCAAAACAAGTTGTGAATGTTTCCATTACATTCTAAACTTGTTGGGAATGTTTTCATTTGATTCCAAATAAGTTGTGGATATTTCCATTTCATTCTAAACAAGTTCTGAATGTTTCCATTTCATTTGAAACAAGTTGTGAATGTTTCCATTTCATTCCAAACTAGTTGTGAATGTTTCCATTTCATTCCAAACAAGTTGTGAATGTTTCCATTTCATTCCAAAACAAGTTGTGAATGTTTCCATTTCATTCCAAACAAGTTGTGAATGTTTCCATTTCATTCCAAACAAGTTGTGAATGTTTCCATTTCATTCCAAACAAGTTGTGAATGTTTCCATTTCATTCCAAACTAGTTGTGAATGTTTCCATTTCATTCCAAACAAGTTGTGAATGTTTCCATTTCATTCCAAACAAGTTGTGAATGTTTCCATTTCATTCCAAACAAGTTGTGAATGTTTCCATTTCATTCCAAACAAGTTGTGAATGTTTCCATTTCATTCCAAACAAGTTGTGAATGTTTCCATTTCATTCCAAACTAGTTGTGAATGTTTCCATTTCATTCCAAACTAGTTGTGAATGTTTCCATTTCATTCCAAACTAGTTGTGAATGTTTCCATTTCATTCCAAACTAGTTGTGAATGTTTCCATTTCATTCCAAACTAGTTGTGAATGTTTCCATTTCATTCCGAACTAGTTGTGAATGTTTCCATTTCATTCCAAACTAGTTGTGAATGTTTCCATTTCATTCCAAACAAGTTGTGAATGTTTCCATTTCATTCCAAACTAGTTGTGAATGTTTCCATTTCATTCCAAACTAGTTGTGAATGTTTCCATTTCATTCCAAACTAGTTGTGAATGTTTCCATTTCATTCCAAACTAGTTGTGAATGTTTCCATTTCATTCCAAACAAGTTGTGAATGTTTCCATTTCATTCCAAACAAGTTGTGAATGTTTCCATTTCATTCCAAACTAGTTGTGAATGTTTCCATTTCATTCCAAACAAGTTGTGAATGTTTCCATTTCATTCCAAACTAGTTGTGAATGTTTCCATTTCATTCCAAACAAGTTGTGAATGTTTCCATTTCATTCCGAACTAGTTGTGAATGTTTCCATTTCATTCCAAACAAGTTGTGAATGTTTCCATTTCATTCCAAACTAGTTGTGAATGTTTCCATTTCATTCCAAACAAGTTGTGAATGTTTCCATTTCATTCCAAACAAGTTGTGAATGTTTCCATTTCATTCCAAACAAGTTGTGAATGTTTCCATTTCATTCCAAACAAGTTGTGAATGTTTCCATTTCATTCCAAACAAGTTGTGAATGTTTCCATTTCATTCATTCCAAACTAGTTGTGAATGTTTCCATTTCATTCCAAACAAGTTGTGAATGTTTCCATTTCATTCCAAACAAGTTGTGAATGTTTCCATTTCATTCCAAACTAGTTGTGAATGTTTCCATTTCATTCCAAACTAGTTGTGAATGTTTCCATTTCATTCCAAACAAGTTGTGAATGTTTCCATTTCATTCCAAACTTGTTGTGAATGTTTCCATTTCATTCCAAACTGGTTGTGAATGTTTCCATTTCATTCCAAACTAGTTGTGAATGTTTCCATTTCATTCCAAACTAGTTGTGAATGTTTCCATTTCATTCCAAACAAGTTGTGAATGTTTCCATTTCATTCCAAACTAGTTGTGAATGTTTCCATTTCATTCCAAACAAGTTGTGAATGTTTCCATTTCATTCCAAACTAGTTGTGAATGTTTCCATTTCATTCCAAACTAGTTGTGAATGTTTCCATTTCATTCCAAAACAAGTTGTGAATGTTTCCATTTCATTCCAAACTAGTTGTGAATGTTTCCATTTCATTCAAAACAAGTTGTGAATGTTTCCATTTCATTCCAAACTAGTTGTGAATGTTTCCATTTCATTCCAAACTAGTTGTGAATGTTTCCATTTCATTCCAAACTAGTTGTGAATGTTTCCATTTCATTCCAAACTAGTTGTGAATGTTTCCATTTCATTCCAAACAAGTTGTGAATGTTTCCATTTCATTCCAAACTAGTTGTGAATGTTTCCACTTCATTCAAAACTTGTTGTGAATGTTTCCATTTCATTCCAAACTAGTTGTGAATGTTTCCATTTCATTCCAAACTAGTTGTGAATGTTTCCATTTCATTCCAAACTTGTTGTGAATGTTTCCATTTCATTCCAAACTAGTTGTGAATGTTTCCATTTCATTCCAAACTAGTTGTGAATGTTTCCATTTCATTCCAAACTTGTTGTGAATGTTTCCATTCATTCCAAACTAGTTGTGAATGTTTCCATTTCATTCCAAACTAGTTGTGAATGTTTCCATTTCATTCCAAACAAGTTGTGAATGTTTCCATTTCATTCAAAACAAGTTGTGAATGTTTCCATTTCATTCCAAACTAGTTGTGAATGTTTCCATTTCATTCCAAACTAGTTGTGAATGTTTCCATTTCATTCCAAACTAGTTGTGAATGTTTCCATTTCATTCCAAACTAGTTGTGAATGTTTCCATTTCATTCCAAACAAGTTGTGAATGTTTCCATTTCATTCCAAACAAGTTGTGAATGTTTCCATTTCATTCTAAAACAAGTTGTGAATGTTTCCATTTCATTCCAAAACTAGTTGTGAATGTTTCCATTTCATTCCAAACAAGTTGTGAATGTTTCCATTTCATTCCAAACAAGTTGTGAATGTTTCCATTTCATTCCAAACAAGTTGTGAATGTTTCCATTTCATTCCAAACAAGTTGTGAATGTTTCCATTTCATTCCAAACTAGTTGTGAATGTTTCCATTTCATTCCAAACTTGTTGTGAATGTTTCGTTTTCATTCCAAACTTGTTGTGAATGTTTTCATTTCATTCCAAACTAGTTGTGAATGTTTCCATTTCATTCCAAACTAGTTGTGAATGTTTTCATTTCATTCCAAACTAAGTTGTGAATGTTTCCATTTCATTCCAAACTTGTTGTGAATGTTTCCATTTCATTCCAAACTTGTTGTGAATGTTTCCATTTCATTCCAAACTAGTTGTGAATGTTTCCATTTCATTCCAAACTAGTTGTGAATGTTTCCATTTCATTCCAAACTAGTTGTGAATGTTTCCATTTCATTCCAAACTGTTTTGTGAGATTGTGAATGTTTCCATTTCATTCCAAACTAGTTGTGAATGTTTCCATTTCATTCCAAACTAGTTGTGAATGTTTCCATTTCATTCCAAACTAGTTGTGAATGTTTCCATTTCATTCCAAACTAGTTGTGAATGTTTCCATTTCATTCCAAACTGGTTGTGAATGTTTCCATTTCATTCCAAACTAGTTGTGAATGTTTCCATTTCATTCCAAACTAGTTGTGAATGTTTCCATTTCATTCCAAACTAGTTGTGAATGTTTCCATTTCATTCCAAACTAGTTGTGAATGTTTCCATTTCATTCCAAACACTAGTTGTGAATGTTTCCATTTCATTCCAAACTAGTTGTGAATGTTTCCATTTCATTCCAAACTAGTTGTGAATGTTTCCATTTCATTCCAAACTAGTTGTGAATGTTTCCATTTCATTCCAAAGTACTTGTTGTGAATGTTTCCCAACATGTTTCATTTCCATTCATTTCAAACTAGTTGTGAATGTTTCCATTTCATTCCAAACTAGTTGTGAATGTTTCCATTTCATTCTAAACTAGTTGTGAATGTTTCCATTTCATTCCAAACTAGTTGTGAATGTTTCCATTTCATTCCAAACTAGTTGTGAATGTTTCCATTCAATTCCAAACAAGTTGTGAATGTTTCCATTTCATTCCAAACTAGTTGTGAATGTTTCCATTTCATTCCAAACTAGTTGTGAATGTTTCATTTCATTCCAAACTAGTTGATGTTTCCATTTCATTCCAAACTAGTTGTGAATGTTTCCATTTCATTCCAAACTAGTTGTGAATGTTTCCATTTCATTCCAAACTTGTTGTGAATGTTTCCATTTCATTCCAAACTAGTTGTGAATGTTTCCATTTCATTCCAAACTTGTTGTGAATGTTTCCATTTCATTCCAAACAAGTTGTGAATGTTTCCATTTCATTCCAAACTTGTTGTGAATGTTTCCATTTCATTCCAAACTAGTTGTGAATGTTTCCATTTCATTCCAAACTTGTTGTGAATGTTTCCATTTCATTCCAAACTTGTTGTGAATGTTTCCATTTCATTCCAAACTTGTTGTGAATGTTTCCATTTCATTCCAAACTAGTTGTGAATGTTTCCATTTCATTCCAAACAAGTTGTGAATGTTTCCATTTCATTCCAAACTAGTTGTGAATGTTTCCATTTCATTCCAAACAAGTTGTGAATGTTTCCATTTCATTCCAAACTTGTTGTGAATGTTTCCATTTCATTCCAAACTAGTTGTGAATGTTTACATTTCATTCCAAACAAGTTGTGAATGTTTCCATTTCATTCCAAACTAAGTTGTGAATGTTTCCATTTCATTCCAAACTAGTTGTGAATGTTTCCATTTCATTCCAAACTAGTTGTGAATGTTTCCATTTCATTCCAAAAACTTGTTGTGAATGTTTCCATTTCATTCCAAAACTAGTTGTGAATGTTTCCATTTAAACTTGTGTTAATGTTTACATTCCAAACTAGTTGTGAATGTTTCCAATTCATTCCAAACTAGTTGTGAATGTTTCCATTTCATTCCAAACTAGTTGTGAATGTTTCCATTTCATTCCAAACTGTGAATGTTTCCATTTCATTCCAAACTAGTTGTGAATGTTTCCATTTCATTCCAAACAAGTTGTGAATGTTTCCATTTCATTCCAAACTTGTTCTGAATGTTTCCATTTCATTCCAAACTAGTTGTGAATGTTTCCATTTCATTCCAAACCAGTTGTGAAAGTTTCCATTTCATTCCAAACTAGTTGTGAATGTTTCCATTTCATTCCTAAACAAGTTGTGAATGTTTCCATTTCATTCCAAACAAGTTGTGAATGTTTCCATTTCATTCCAAACTAGTTGTGAATGTTTCCATTTCATTCCAAACTAGTTGTGAATGTTTCCATTTGAATTCCAAACAAGTTTTGAATGTTTCCATTTCATTCCAAACTAGTTGTGAATGTTTCCATTTCATTCCAAACTAGTTGTGAATGGCGTTCAATTTCATAGGAGAAACAAGAGTTGTGCGATGTTTCCATTTCATTCCAAACTAGTTGTGAATGTTTCCATTTCATTCCAAACTAGTTGTGAATGATTCCATTTCATTCCAAACAAGTTGTGAATGTTTCCATTTCATTCCAAACTAGTTGTGAATGTTTCCATTTCATTCCAAACAAGTTGTGAATGTTTCCATTTCATTTCCAAACTAGTTGTGAATGTTTCCATTTCATTCCAAACAAGTTGTGAATGTTTTCATTTCATTCCAAACTAGTTGTGAATGTTTCCATTTCATTCCAAACTAGTTGTCAATGTTTCCATTTCATTCCAAACAAGTTGTGAATGTTTCCATTTCATTCCAAACTTGACAAGTTGTGAATGTTTCCATTTCAAACAACTTTTGAACAAGTTGTGAAACTGTTTCCATTTCATTCCCAAACTAGTTGTGAATGTTTTCCATTTCATTCCAAACAAGTTGTGAATGTTTCCATTTCATTCCAAACAAAGTTGTGAATGCTTCCATTTCATTTAAAAACTAGTTGTGAGTGTTTCCATTTCATATCTAAACAAGTTGTGAATGGTTCCATTCATTCCAAAGTAAGTTGTGAATGTTTTCATTTTCATTCCAAACTAGTTGTTTGGTTTCCATTTCATTCTACAACTTTGTTGTTCCAATGTTTCCATTTCATTCCAAAACAAGTTGTGAATGTTGCGATGTCTTTCCAAATAAGTTGTGAATGTTTTCATTTTATTCCAAACTAGTTGGGATTGTTTCCATTTCAACTTTCAATTCTAAGTTGTGAATGTTTCCATTTCAGTCTAAACAAGTTGTGAATGTTTCCATTTCATTCCAAACTAGTTGTGAAAGTTTTCCAATTTTCATTCCAAACTAGTTGTGAATGTTTCCATTTCATTCTAATCTAGTTGTGAATGTTTCCATTTCATTCTGAACCCATGTTCATTCGAGTTGTGATTGTGATTATTTTCATTCCAAACAAGTTGTGAATGTTTCCATTTCATTCCAAACAAGTTGTGAATGTTTCCATTTCATTCCAAACAAGTTGTGAATGTTTCCATTTCATTCCAAACTAGTTGTGAATGTTTCCATTTCATTCCAAACAAGTTGTGAATGTTTCCATTTCATTCCAAACTAGTTTTGAATGTTTCCATTCCATTCCAAAACAAGTTGTTAATGTTTCATTCCATTTCATTCTAAAAAAGTTGTGAAATGTTTCCATTTCATTCCAAACTTAGTTGTGAATGTTTCCATTTCATTCCAAACAAGTTGTGAATGTTTCCATTTCATTCCAAACAAGTTGTGAATGTTTCCATTTCATTCCAAACTTGTTGTGAATGTTTCCATTTCATTCCAAACTTGTTGTGAATATTTTCCATTTCATTCCAAACTAGTTGTGAATGTTTCCATTTCATTCCAAACTAGTTGTGAATGTTTCCATTTCATTCCAAGCAAGTTGTGAATGTTTCCATTTCATTCCAAACTAGTTGTAAATGTTTCCATTTCATTCCAAACAAGTTGTGAATGTTTCCATTTCATTCCAAACAAGTTGTGAATGTTTCCATTTCATTCCAAACAAGTTGTGAATGTTTCCATTTCATTCCAAACAAGTTGTGAATGTTTCCATTTCATTCCAAACTAGTTGTGAATGTTTCCATTTCATTCCAAACAAGTTGTGAATGTTTCCAGTTCATTCCAAACAAGTTGTGAATGTTTCCATTTCATTCCAAAAAAGTTGTGAGTGTTTCCATTTCATTCTAAACTAGTTGTGAATGTTTCCATTTCATTCCAAACAAGTTGTGAATGTTTCCATTCCAAACAAGTTCCAAATATTTGCACTCCAAGTTTGTGAATGTTTCCATTTCATTCCAAACAAGTTGTGAATGTTTCCATTTCATTCCAAACTAGTTGTGAATGTTTCCATTGCATTCCAAACTAGTTGTGAATGTTTCCATTTCATTCCAAACAAGTTGTGAATGTTTCCATTTCATTCCAAACTTGTTGTGAATGTTTCCATTTCATTCCAAACTAGTTGTGAATGTTTCCATTTCATTCCAAACTAGTTGTGAATGTTTCCATTTCATTCCAAACTAGTTGTGAATGTTTCCATTTCATTCCAAACCTAGTTGTGAATGTTTTCATTTCATTATTTCAAAAAAGTTAGTGAATGTTTCCATTTCATTCCAAACAAGTTGTGAATGTTTCCATTTTTATTCCAAACAAGTTGTGAATGTTTCCATTTCATTCAAAATTTGTTGTGAATGTTTGATTTCATTCCAAACAAGTTTGTGAATGTTTCCATTTCATTCCAAACTAGTTGTGAAATGTTTTCATTTCATTCCAAACAAGTTGTGAATGTTTCCATTTCATTCCAAACTTGTTGTGTTCAATGTTTCCCATTTCATTCAAAACAAGTTGTGAATGTTTCCATTTTCATTTCGAACAAGTTGTGATTGTTTCCATTTCATTCCACAATAGTTGTGAATGTTTCCATTACCATTCCAAACAAGTTGTTCAATGTTTCCATTTCATTTGGAAACAAGTTGTTGCAAATGTTTCCATTTCATTCCAAACAAGTTGTGAATGTTTCCATTTATCTTTCTAAACAAGTTGTGAATGTTTCCATTTCATTCCAAACAAGTTGTGAATTGTTTCCATTTCACTAAAATTTCTCAGAGTCTTGTTCAAAACAAGTGTGAATGTTTTCCATTTCATTCTAAAAATGTTGTGAATGTTTCCATGTCATTCCAAACAAGTTGTGAATGTTTCCATTTCATTCCAAACTAGTTGTGAATGTTTCCATTTCATTCCAAAAAAGTTGTGAATGCTTCCATTTCATTCCAAACTAGTTGTGAATGTTTCCATTTCATTCCAAACAAGTTGTGAATGTTTCCATTTCATTCCAAACAAGTTGTGAATGTTTCCATTTCATTCCAAACAAGTTGTGAATGTTTCAATTTCATTCCAAACTTGTTGTGAATGTTTCCATTTCATTCCAAACTAGTTGTGAATGTTTCCATTTCATTCCAAACTAGTTGTGAATGTTTCCATTTCATTACAAACAAGTTGTGAATGCTTCCATTTCATTCCAAACAAGTTGTGAATGTTTCCATTTCATTCCAAACAAGTTGTGAATGTTTCCATTTCATTCCAAACTTGTTGTGAATGTTTCCATTTCATTCCAAACTAGTTGTGAATGTTTCCATTTCATTCCAAACTAGTTGTGAATGTTTCCATTTCATTCCAAACAAGTTGTGAATGTTTCCATTTCATTCCAAACTAGTTGTGAATGTTTCCATTTTATTCCAAACTAGTTGTGAATATTTTCATTTCATTCCAAACTAGTTGTGAATGTTTCCATTTCATTCCAAACAAGTTGTGAATGTTTCCATTTCATTCCAAACTAGTTGTGAATGTTTCCATTTCATTCCAAACTAGTTGTGAATGTTTCCATTTCATTCCAAACTAGTTGCGAATGTTTCCATTTCATTCCAAACAAGTTGTGAATGTTTCCATTTCATTCCAAACTTGTTGCGAATGTTTCCATTTCATTCCAAACTTGTTGTGAATGTTTCCATTTCATTCCAAACAAGTTGTGAATGTTTCCATTTCATTCCAAACTAGTTGTGAATGTTTCCATGTGAATGTTTCCATTTCATTCCAAACATAGTTGTGAATGTTTCCATTTCATTCCAAACTAGTTGTGAATGTTTCCATTTCATTCCAAACTTGTTGTGAATGTTTCTATTTCATTCCAAACTAGTTGTGAATGTTTCCATTTCATTCCAAACTAGTTGTGAATGTTTCCATTTCATTCCAAACAAGTTGTGAATGTTTCCATTTCATTCCAAACTAGTTGTGAATGTTTCCATTTCATTCCAAACAAGTTGTGAATGTTTGCATTTCATTTCAAAACAAGTTGTGAATGTTTCCATTTCATTCCAAACTAGTTGTGAATGTTTCCATTTCATTCCAAACTAGTTGTGAATGTTTCCATTTCAATCCAAACAAGTTGTGAATGTTTCCATTTCATTCCAAACATAGTTGTGAATGTTTCCATTTCATTCCAAACAAGTTGTGAATGTTTTCATTTCATTTCCAAACAAGTTGTGAATGTTTCCATTTCATTCAAAACAAGTTGTGAATGTTTCCATTTCATTCCAAACTAGTTGTGAATGTTTCCATTTCATTCCAAACAAGTTGTGAATGTTTCCATTTCATTCCAAACAAGTTGTGAATGTTTCCATTTCATTCCAAACTAGTTGTGAATGTTTCCATTTCATTCCAAACTAGTTGTGAATGTTTCCATTTCATTCCAAACTAGTTGTGAATGTTTCCATTTCATTCCAAACTAGTTGTGAATGTTTCCATTTCATTCCAAACTAGTTGTGAATGTTTCCATTTCATTCCGAAACAAGTTGTGAAGGTTTCAATTTCATTTGAAACGAGTTGTGAATGTTTCCATTTCTTTCAAAACCAGATGTGAATGTTTTCCATTTCTTTCCAAACAAGTTGTCAATGCTTCCACTAGATTGCAAACAGGTTGTGAAAGTATCCGTTCATAAACTTGTAGTGAATGTTTCCATTTCATTCTAAATAGGTTGTGAATGTTTCCATTCAATTCTAAACTAGTTTTGAATGTTTTCACTTTGTTAGAAAAAATTGTGATTGTTTCCATTTCATTCCAAACAAGTTGTGACTGTTTGCATTTCATACAAAACAAGTTGTGAATGTTTCAATTTCATTGCAAGCAAGTTCTGAAAGTTTCTATTTCATTCAGAACAAGTTGTGAATGTTTCCATTCATAATTAGTTGTGAATGTTTCAATTTCATTCAAAACTAGTTGTGAATGTTTACATTACCTTCTAAACAAATTATGAATGTTTCCATTTCATTTCGAAGAAGTTTTGACTATTTCCATTGTTATAGCCGTGCTAGTGGAAAGCTAGTTAGGAACCTAATCTGATGTTTACATAGCAAGAATAGGAAAGTTTATCAAAGTTCACTAAGTTCTGAGGAAGTAAAGGCACTAAATGAGGTTCAGGGGTAAAATGGTAATTTTGCATCCTGAATAGTTGGGATAAGTCCTGAGTGTTTTAAAATGCATATTAGTGTCCACATATGCTAGTTGTTATGTATTATTGCACCCCCTCCACAATAATACTAGACCAGGGACGTTTGAGAATATCATTATTCTAGGGTTACAATTATGTTTATTACATTACGCGAAAACAGAACAACAAACATAATTGCTGGATTAATGCCTTAATAAAATATCATGACTTAATGTACAAAAATACAATCATCTCATGATTGGCTTTTTGGGCACAACACTAACACAAAGATGGTCACACGCACGTTTTTACTTGACTGGAGGTCCACCTGGACAAGAGGCACCGTTCATCTCACTGGAGTTCCCCAAATATGAGCTTTAATGGGCAGTCTTCAATAAAAGTCCCTTTCGCCACAACGTTGAAGTTACTCACCGAAAAGAAGACATCTTTCTCCCTTTCCTATGGCTCCCTGGCAATGGAAAGGGGACAATACTTCCATCCTAATGGAGAGAATTTTGGAAAGGTTGGATAAGGTGGAGAAACAGGCCTCCCAAAAAGCAGTTTGGTCAAGGTTATCGGAGACCTTCACCAGAAAGGAGTCCCCCTTTATTAGGGCAATAGTGGAAGCCCCTATGCTTAGTGACTTCTGAGTACCACGCTTAGAAACATATGATGGGCAAAGCAACTCTTAGGCCCACTTAGCAAAATATAGAAGGAGCATAGTGTTGCACAGCGCTGATGATGCCACCCTCTGCAAGTGCTTTGAGGTCACCTTATCTAGGCCAGCAATTACGTGGCACAACTCCTTGGTGTACGAAACCATAATCGACTTCTATGAATTATCTATTGCCTTTACCCAACAATTCATATGGAGCAGGCCAACAGTGAAGATACCCGTCCAAATGTTCGATATAGCCCAAAAGAATAAGGAGACCATTCGGGACTATGTCGAGAGATTCAAAAAAGAAGCCCTGAGTGTTCCTGACTTCCGCCCTGAGATCTGAATCCTCGCAATGATCAGAGGACTGATAAGGGACTCACAGCTCTTCTACGAGTTCTCAAAAGATCTCCCTAACACCCTCGATGAATTCTACCAAAGGGCAAAGCAACATATGACAGTCGAGGAACTAAGAATGGGAGGGCCGAAATCTGAGCATCACCAATCTGAAGATAATAGTCACCAACCTCAGTATTAATCTGAAGGAGGAGGCAGACCTCAGAAATCCAAAAGGAATGAAGGCAATGGCATTCACCCCCTTGAACACTTCAAGGACAAATATCCTTATGACCTTGGAAAGACAGGGAGCTTCAATCAAATGTCCGAAGGCCATGACCTTGGGTAACAGAAAGAACATGAAGAAATACTGCCAATTTCACCGAGATCACGGGCACGATATCAAGGATTACTTCTAATTGAGAAAGTACATTGAGTCCTTAATCAAACAAGGTCAACTTTGACGATACTTATGGATGCCATCACCTAAGGCCCAGGAAAGAACAGAGGATGAGAGAAAAGGAGAAGATGATGAGTATGACTTCGATAAGTGTCAAACTAATCAGAGCCCCAAAAAACACCCCTCACCTTCGGTTGGGGTTATATAAACGATAACCACTGGACTACCCTCGGCTAAAAGAAAGAGAAAGGTAAGGGAGATTGCAATCACGGAGATCGACAACCCGATGAACAAGCTGGCCCAAAGTGATGGGTCATTTTTGAAGTTCCCACATGATGACCCTTTCCTAATCATGGTAAGAATCAGAAACTAGGATGTGAAAAGGGTGCCCATTGATGACGAATCAAATGCTGACGTCTTGTTCGCCCATTTGTTGCCAAACTTGGGTATTTCCAAGGATGATCTTAAACCCATGACCTCACCTACCTTCAGCGTTGGTCCCTCGAAACTCCCAGAGCTCAGGTGGATTGATATACCCCTAATGCTAAGGGGCACCTCAATCTACACCAAGGAAAAACTCTTTGCTTCCACTATGACAAGGCTCATCGTCATAGATGTCCCATCTTCATACAACGCTATCCTTAGAAGAAAGATGTAGGGCAACTTTCACCTTCAACCAGACATGAAATACTTGATTGTCACGTTCAAGGTAAGGAAGGATGATGCAGAAATACTCATCAATCAAATCGAAGTTAGGAAAGTGTTCGTCAAAGCAAGGCAGAATCCAAAAAAAGTGCACATGCAGGCTTCAGGAGAGAAAAGTGTGACTGGCGAATATGCAATAGAAAGGGAAAGGAGCAATCTTGAAAAAGTAGAAACAGAGGATGTAGAACTTGCCCCAAGCCGAAGTACCTTAGTGGGGAAAAAACTAGCCAAAGGTAACAAGGAAAAACTTGTATCCCTTCTATTAATGAACAAAGATCTATTTGCATACACTCTGAAGGATATACCCAGAATAGACCTGGGTATAATTCAACATAGCCTTAAAGTATGCCCTGAGGCAAGGCCCGTTCAACAAAAAAAGTGTAAGCCTTTCGGCACATAAGAACAATTTCGCCAGAACTGAAGTCAAACGATTAATGGAATCAGGCATAATAAAGAAAGTCAAATACCCTGACTTGCTAGCATCGTTGTTGCAACCACAAAGGAATGGAGTGACAAATTCCAAATGTGCATTGACTCCCAAAACATCAATGACGCCTGTCCACAGGACTCATATCCTCTACCATCAATAGACCAGTTGGTGGACTCCACTACTGAATATGGCCTACTTAGCTTCCTCGAGGATTTTAATGGGTATCATCAAATTCAGATGAATCCCGAAGATGAGTAAAAACCCAACTTCATTACCGAAGTTGGGACCCACTGCTACGTCAGAATGCCTTTTAGCCTTAAAAATACAGGAACCACATATCAAAAGCTGATGAATAGGGTGTTCGGTTCCCAAATTGGGGGAAATATGGAAGTGTATGTCAACGATATGATAGTTAAGAGTAAGATACCTAGCGGTCATATCGTAGACTTGGAGGAGACATTTCAGCAACTTCAGAAATTCGGAATCCATCTCAACCCCAAAAACTACGTGTTCAGTGTAACAGCAGGCAAATTCCTAGGCTTTATGGTATCTGAAAAATGAATAGATGCCAATCTAAAAAAAGTAAGAGCCCTGCTTGGATTCTAAACTCCCCCAACTACCAAAGATGTACAAAGCCTTACCAGGCGAATAACGGCCCTTAGTAGATTCATCTCAAGATATGGAGATTGGTGTCAACCATTCTTTAAAGTGCTCACCAAAGCAGCAAAAAGTGAAGGCAACCTCAGAGACGAAGAAAACCCTTGGAATGAGAAATGCCAGAAGGCATGGGAGGAACTTAAAAGTTACTTGGACCATTTGCCAACACTTTGGCAACCATGCGAAAGAGAACCTCTCATCCTCTACCTCACAGTTACCGAGTAAGCAATAACTCCGGTACTGGTGAGGGAAGAAGAGGGAGGACAATAGTGGCAGATATATTATGTCAGCAAATCCCTACATGGTGCCAAAGTTAAGTACCCTCTACTAAAAAAAAGCCATCTATGCACTAGTCATGGCAAGTAAGAGGCTTCGGCCTTATTTCCAAGGACACTCTATCACAGTTCGAAGTAACCTTCCTCTTCGGAATGTCATGAATAAGGTGGATCATTTTGGTTGTCTATCAAAATGGTGTATCAAGCTCAAAGAATACTAAATCATGTACAAAGTAAGAACGGCCATAAAAGGTTAGGCTTTAGTAGACTTCATCGCTGAATTGCATAAGACTGAGGGCACCACTGACAACCTTGTAAATGAAGAGCTTGAATGGGCATGGTTTATAGATGGCGCTTTAGGATCAGAACACCAGGGGGCCAGGATAATACTCCAAGGTCCCTAAGGCATGGAAGACACCAGAGTTATCAAGTGTGGGTTAAAAGTCACCAACAACATTGCCGAGTCTAAAGCCCTTGTAGCAGGACTATGATTGGTAGAAAGGATTGGTGTGAAGAATTTGAAGGATTACAGTGACTCACAGTTGGTCATTCGGTAAATGACGAGGAAATATGGTGCCACGGATCCCAGCTTGGCAAAATATCATGACCATGTCAAAAAATTGATACAAGAATTTGACAACATAAAAATAGAAAAGGTACCTCAAAAAAAGAACGTAGAAGCAAACATACTGGCTAAGTCAAAATAGTCCACCAAGGTACTTGATCATCCGAGCATAGCCATAATGGCATTCACGACACCGAATAAGGGGTGGAAAGCCTCTATAAAGGAATATCTGATCAGTGCGTCCTTACCCGAGGACCCCAAAGAAGCTGCGAAGGTGTGTAGATGTTCTGGAAGGTTCTTCATGTTTAGGAAAGAATTATACCGGCAAAGGTATGCAAATCTCCTGCAAAGATGTATTAGTGAAGATGGCACTGAAGTAGTCCTGAAAGAGGTTCACAACGGAGTTTGCAGGTCTCACATCAGTACCAACACCCTTGCTAGAGTACTACTTCGACAAGGATATTTTTTGTCCTACTCTAAGGAAAGATGCACGGGAGTTCATCAAGCGATGCAATAAGTGTCAGAGGCACTCACCTATCTAAAGGGCACCTTTAGAAGTAATAACCTCAATTAGCTACCCATGCCCCTTTGCTGTTTATGGTATTGACCACATCGGTCCTCTCCTAACAGCCCCTAGAACAGCGAAATTCTACGTAATTGCAATAGATTATGTCACCAAGTTGATTAAGGCAGAGCCCCTTGCAACAATTTCGGTAAAGGACATCCAGAAGTTTATCTGGAAGAACATCATATGCAGATTCGGTGTGCTGAGGGTGATAGTAGCAGATAATTGTTTCTAATTCATTGATAAAGGATTCTAGGAATTTGCAACCAACCTTAGGGTAAAATTACACTTCACGTCAGTTGCTCATCCTTAAAGCAATAGACAAGTTGAGGTGTACAATAGGACAATAAAAGATAGTATAAAGAAGAGGTTGAAATAAGCCAAGGGAAAATGGCCTAGAAAACTCTCAAGTGTACTATAGAGTTACTGAAAAACTCCTAGAAGAGCTATTGGTGAAACTCTTTTTTCACTCATATTCGGCACTAAGGCCATTATCCCTGTTGAAGTTGTACAACCATCCATCAAAGTACCGGTGTTCAACGAAGAAGAGAACAACCTCGGTTTAAGAACCAAATTTGATATGATTGATGAACATAGGGAGATGGCTGAACTCAGAAGAAAAGCTTTCCAGCAAATGGTAGCCATTGCTACGAACTTGCATGTTAGACCTAAAGGGATCAAGAAAGGAGACCTTGTTCTCCAAAAGGTTGAATTGGAATCCCGAAGACTATTTCATGGCATTCTTCAGGAAAATTGGGAAAGACCTTCTTTGGTCTTTAAAGAAGTTTTTCCAGGAGTCTATAAGTTTGGAAATATTGAAGGAGAAGAGTTAAAGAACACATGGCATACAGATTCTTTGAAAAAATTCTATGCTTAGAAATTTCCAAGAAAGCAGCCTTATTATGAAAAGCCTCCCTAAAGAGGTCGACCGAATGTGGTGATCTTTAATGATGCCTAAAGTGTTTGAAGTCTTATCAGGGTAAGGGTTCCTGAAGAAGGTTAACCGAGTATGGATATTTCTGAAAGTATCCAAGTGTTTTTGTACATAGCAAGCTTCTCAAATGCATTGCTTGAATTCTATTCTAAAATGCTTAGGAAAAAACTCATACATCTCTCCAAAAGAGATAGAATATAACTTCTGGAGAAGGTTAAGGTTTTGAATCCTTGATAATGTTAGTACATGACAAAATCTGGTGAGCCTTGCTGAACTGAAAATGGTAAATCAGTCAAAGATGGTTAATAAACCAAAAAGCTTTGTGAGTAGATAACGCTAGCTGAAGCAATTAAGATGCCAAAGGATGAAATAGCTTCAAAGATTACACTAATCGTGGACTTAGCAAAAATTTTGAGAAATAAGGTTACTCCATTTAGAAAGATAGTAAAAGGGAAGGAGCCAAAAAAAATTAATGCCCTAAGGGTTATTTTGCCCACCTTCTCAAACATCCTCGGCATCATGCTCATCATCATCATCGACAACATCTTCTACTGAAAGAGGATGCTCGAGAAGGTTGAGGTACTCCCTCTTTGACGATGGTGAGGACTGTCCTTCGGGGATGTTGAAGGCTCTAAGGAAGGAGATATCGAGGTCTAGGTAATGTGAGAGAATCTGATGGCGAACAAGGCAGAAACCGTATTTAAAAGAGGACTTCGTTGCCACATCTGCCTTGGCCTTCTCAGCTTTCAAATGTTCTACCTTCTTCTTCAGTGCCTCTATCTCCTTCTCTGGCTTCTTCTTGTTTTTCTTCCACTTCTTTAGCTGATCAACCTCGCCAATAAGCTTAGCATTGATTTCCAACGCCTTGGAAAAATCCGCTGTGGGGGTCCTTTTTCTCCTTCTGAAGGACCTCCCCCTCGGAACTCTACTCCACCAACCTCACCCCAAGGTTTAATATCTTGGTAGGAACACTCCTTGAAGAGTCCTCTTTGGCTCTGCAGCACCTCCTGATGAAGCTTGGCAAGGTCCTCTTTGGTGATCTTATTGAGCTCGCCATACTTAAGCCATGAGCTCACAAACATCTCCTTAGCCTTAGCCAAGTTTTCCTTCAACTAACTTCGGATGGATGACTGCTTTGACGCCCATGCCCAAAGTTAACCTCTGTTTGCTAACAGTTGCAAGAGGAAGGCTTGACATGAATTACAACAACTTTATGGCCTACAATTTTGTTGGGTTTCGGGAGCCAAACAGCGCAGCGGAATTTAACCGAAACCCTCCAGGATCCAAGTGAAACGGGGTAAACCGGGTGTTCGAAAATTTCATACCTAATTTTCGGTTGAGATCTCTCACTCAACTGTAGAGTCGAATCACAAAACCTGAACAGTTGACGTGTTCAGGCTCTCTATGGTATCCACACGAGCCTCTCGGGATCACCACGCTTCCACCACGTCCCGGCAGATGCGTTTCTCTTGCGCTCGCAGTGCTAGCTTGCGTCCTCCAAGGAATTGCAAGAGAAGAGTGTGGCTGTCCTTTTGGGAGGCTAGGGCAAGGAGACCTGCGAATTTCTCACTTAGAAGTTGTATTTATAGTGAGACTCAACTTCCAGGCCTAATGGGTTTCAAAGCCCTAATCCAATTAGGCTTTAATTTCGGGCTTAATAATGGCTCAACTCTTGGGCCCATTATTAATATGAAATTAAAGTGAAACCATAACCCAAATAATTAGCCCATGCACTCTAATGATCCAAATAGCTCTATGTGTGCGACCCAATAGGCTCTTACCATGTTGGCAATGATCATAAATCACATTTATGATCATAAGCAATGAGCGGTGTCTAGCAACACATCATTGCTACCCAAGTGACAAGATTGTCGGTGATTCGACTAAACCTTTATGATCATCACCGATATATGCCATTGTCCCTTTGTCCAAGATATCAAGACTAAGCACGAGACATGGAATGTGTCACTCTCGTATAGCCCAATCTTTGGTTTCTTGATTACCGAGTAGACCAACTTAAACTGATGACATTGATATCGTATATCAACTCATCCGAGCATGGCCATGCATTTTCTAAGTCTCACTCTATCAAGGGGCCCGAAGATATCACTCCCGTTACATAGGAGGGACAAATCCCATCTTGATCATACAAATCCCTCCGCATGATATGTGACATACCCAATGACCTCCTTCAAGTTCACTCAGTTACGAGCAACAAAGGAAAGTATCAAAGTATGTGACTCACATGTAGGGAACCTTGATGATCTTAGGTCGAAGGACTACATATACCATGATCACTATGAGAATCACTTATGACACTCATATAACGATCCATGTAGTGTTCTCATGGTGGGTCGGTCCAGTACACAAGTTCTCCAACTTGTACCCATATGCAGACTACATATCTCATATTAGTCTCCACATATGCTAGTCATTATGTATTATTGCAACCCGCTCCACAATAATACTAGACTAGGGACGTTTAAGAATATCATTATTCTAGGGTTACAATTATGTTTATTACGTTACGCAGAAACAAAACAACAAACAAAATTGCTGGATTAATGCCTAAATAAAATATCATGACTCAATGTGCAAAAATACAATCATCTCATGATTGGCTTTTTGGGCACAACACTAACAATCTCCCACTTGCACTAAAAGCCAATCATCCATGTATCTAATACCGATGGACCTAGAATGGCTATCATGCTTCTGCTGCGTAAGGGGCTTTGTCAGTGGATCAGCAATGTTGCTGTCTGTCGAAGTCCTGCATATCCTTACATCACCCCTCTCGATGATCTCCCTGATGAGATGATAGCGTCGGAGTATGTGTTTGGATCGCTGGTGAGATCGAGGTTCCTTAGCCTGTGCGATTGCTCCATTGTTGTCACAATAGAGCTCTATCGGGTCGACAATGCTTGGAACCACTCCAAGTTCAGTGATGAACTTCTTGATCCAAACTGCCTCCTTCGCAGCATCAGAGGCGGCAATGTACTCAGATTCTGTTGTAGAGTCAGCTACTGTCTCTTGCTTTGAACTCTTCCAGCTCACAGCACCACCACCAATACAAAACACATAACCAGATTGCGATCTAAAATCATCCTTATCGGATTGGAAGCTTGCATCGGTGTAACCCCTTACAACGAGCTCATCTTCACCTCCAAAGACCAAGAATGCATCCTTAGTCCTTCGTAAGTACTTAAGGATGTTCTTAACAGCTGTCCAGTGACTCTCACCGGGGTTCGATTGGTACCTACTCGTCATGCTCAAGGCATATGAGACATCGGGACGAGTACATATCATGGCATACATGATAGATCCAATTGCTGAGGCATATGGAATCTTACTCATGCGCTCTCTCTCCTAAGTTGTACTCGGACACTGAGATCTAGAAAGAGTTATACCATGTGACATGGGCAAGAATCCTTTCTTGGAATCTTGCATGCTAAACCTCTTTAGCACCTTGTCAATATATGTACTTTGACTTAGGCCAAGAAGCTTTCTAGATCTATCTCTATAGATCCTGATGCCTAACACATAGGCTGCTTCACCCAAGTCCTTCATAGAGAAACATTTCCTTAGCCAAGTCTTCACAGACTGTAGCTCAGGAATGTCATTCCCGATGAGTAGTATGTCATCTACATACAACACCAAGAAGACAATAGCGCTCCCACTAACCTTCTTGTAGACACAAGGTTCATCTTCATTTTTGATAAAACCAAACTCTTTGATTGCATCATCAAAATGAAGATTCCAACTTCGAGAAGCTTGCTTCAGTCCATAAATGGACCTTTGCAACTTGCACACTTTATTGGCATTCTCAGGAGTGACAAAACCCTCAGGTTGTGTCATGTACACATCCTCAAGTAGCTTTCCATTTAGGAATGCAGTTTTGACATCCATTTGCCATATCTCATAATCATAGTGTGCAGCAATAGCAAACAAAATTCGGATGGATTTAAGCATAGCAACTGGTGAAAAAGTTTCATCATAGTCAATACCATGAATTTGCTTGAAACCTTTTGCAACCAATCGTCCCTTAAAGGTAATCACATTACCATCCATGTCAGTTTTCTTCTTGAAAACCCATTTGCACCCTATGGGTTTTACCCCTTCAGGTGGGTCAACCAAAGTCCATACTTGGTTTTCATACATGGATTCCATCTCGGATTTCATGGCCACTAGCCACTTCTCAGAGTCAGGCCCCGACATAGCTTGTTGGTAGGTTGTGGGCTCATCCTGATCCATGAGCATCACATCACCAGTGTGAGTCACGAGAAATCCATATCTCTCAGGCTCACGCCGAATCCTACCAGACCTACGTGGGCTCTGTGCTACAGGAACAGACTCTTGAACCACAACATCTTGTGGTGTCTGTTCAGGTTCCATTTCAGGTTCAATGTCTCCTTGTTGTTCTTGAATTTCTTCAAGTTCTACTTTCCTCCCACTAGTTCCTTTAGAGATAAACTCTTTCTCTAAAAAGACACCAGTTCGAGCAACAAACACTTTTTGCTCAGAAGGATTGTAGAAATAGTAACCCTTTGTTTCTTTGGGATACCCAACAAAAAGGCATTTTTGAGATTTGGGCCCTAGTTTGTCAGAGGATTGACGTTTCACATAAGCGTCACAGCCCTAAATCTTCATAAAAGACAAATTGGGATGCCTCCCACTCCATATCTCATATGGTGTCTTTTGAACCGATTTAGATGGAACTCGGTTTAGTGTAAAAGCGGCTGTCTCTAGAGCATGTCCCCAAAAGGAGTTTGGAAGGTCAGCTTGACTCATCATGGAGCGAACCATGTCTAACAGAGTTCGATTTCTCCTTTCAGATACACCATTCCATTGAGGTGTACCTGGTGGAGTGAGTTGTGATACTATACCACACTCCTTCAGATAGTCAAGGAATTCTCGATCCAAGTACTCTCCACCTTGATCTGATCGAAGCACTTTGATACTCTTCCCGAGTTGATTCTCTACTTCATTCTTGAATTCTTTGAACTTTTCAAAGGATTCTGACTTGTGTCTCATAAGATACACATAGCCATATCTGCTGAAGTCATCAGTGAAAGTAATGAAGTATTGGAAACCTCCTCTAGCTTGTGTAGACATAGGGCCACATACATCACTATGTATGAGTCCTAGTAAGTCATTAGCCCTTTCACTTTGCCCTATGAATGGGGCTTTGGTCATCTTGCCTAACAAACATGACTCACATGTCTCATATGATTCAAAATCAAATGAGTCCAAGAGTCCATCCTTATGGAGCTTGGATATGCGGGTCTCATTTATATAGCCCAAGCGACAGTGCCAGAGATAGGTCAGGTTTGAATCATTTAATCTGACCTTCTTGGTATTCACATTATAGATTGGATCTTCGAGGTCTAGAACATACAACCCATTGCTAAGTTGAGCACTACCATAAAAGATTTCATTCAAATAAATAGAACAACATTTGTCCTTTATTATAAATGAAAAACCTTTCTTGTCCAAACAAGAAACAGAAATCAAATTTCTACTAATAGTAGGCACAAAGTAGCAGTTGTCTAATTCTAAAACTAATCCACTAGGTAAAGTGAGAACATAAGTCCCTACGGCTAAGGCAGCAACCCTTGCTCCATTTCCAACACGTAGGTCCACTTCACCTCGGGCCAATCTTCTACTTCTACTTAGATCCTGCACATTTGCACAAATGTGAGATCCACATCCAGTATCCAATACCCAAGATGAGGAAGTAGAAAAGTTAGCCTCTATAACAAAAATACCTGAAGTGGAAGTCTTACTTCCCTTTTCCTTAGCAAGTTCTTCAAGATAGAGCTTGCAGTTGCGCTTCCAGTGTCCAGGTTGCTTACAATGGAAGCACTCCCCTTCCTTTGCCACACCACCCTTTGGTTTCAGTGCAGCTGAAGAAGAATTAGCATTGGACTTTCCATTAGCTTTATCCTTCTTCTTGTTGGCTTTTCCCTTTCCCTTGCCCTTTTGAACCATCAAAATGGGCTTAGCCTTCTTAAGGTTTTGCTCAGCAGTTCTCAACATGTTGAGCAATTCAGGGAGGGACTTGTCAAGGTCGTTCATGTTATAGTTCATGACGAACTGACTGTAGCTTTCAGGCAACGATTGCAAGACTACATCAATAGCCAACTCTTTCTGAAGAGCAAATCCCAAATTCTCAAGATTCTCAATGTACCCAATCATCTTGAGCACATGAGGACCCACGGGACTTCCCTCAGACATCTTGCACTGAAACAATGCCTTAGAGGTCTCAAACCTCTCATGCCTAGCTTGCTCTTGGAAAAGCATTTTGAGATGTTCGATCATATCGAACGCCCCCATGTTCTCATGTTGCTTCTGAAGCTCAGATTCCATGGTAATAAGCATGAGGCATGCAACATCCAAAGCATCATCAGAATGCCTCTTGTGAGCATCCCTTTCAGCTCTTGGAGCAGTGGCAGCAGGCTCATTCGGAATGGGCTGCTCTAGGACATAAGCCTTTCTCTCTTGTTTGAGGACTATCCTCAAGTTTCGGTACCATTTGAGAAAGTTGGTCCCATTCAGTTTTTCCTTCTCAAGGATCGATCGCAACGAAAGTGTCGATGTGTTTTGTGCCATGGTTATCTACAACAGTAAATATGCAGTGTAAGAGTCATGTATTTTAATTCATTTAATAAGGACTTTTATTAAACGATACTCCCACTATTTTCCTCAAAATAATAACCCTCGATATTATTTCGGAACACCTCGGCGCTAAGGTATTCTAGTGGGCCAAGATCCATATTTGACCACAACCTGAGTCAGCTTTGGCTTTTCTCTCAAGTTACAGCTATTTAGGTAGGCAACTCCTTGCCAATTGCATCTTATGCAACTCTTGGATAGTTTGGCGAACAACACTTGTCCAAGCTCATCTCATGAACTTAAGCCCAACTCTATGCCTCTAAGTCCCTAATCCTATTAGGATGACTTAGTTAAGTCGGACCCAAAGTTAGCAATTTGGATATCACTATTATCCCATCGCGCCTTACCAAGATGAACATAGGTGCTTTGCTTTGGCAAACCCACCTAATGTTGATCAAAGTCTTGACGAGTGCCAACATTTGGAAGGCATCACATTTAATGACTTAATATTTGTTTGAGGGATTTTTCTTTTGATCTCACCAATTTGTTATCTCCGGTTGTTTTATACATGCATCACATACAAATATAAAACATGCATCTCATGCTTACAAGAAAGTAAACGTGACATGGTTATAGCCCAAACTATGCGATATTCTCAAGCCAATGAGAATATCATAAAAGCCTAAGAAAAGAAAAGAGTCTTCACAAGCTCATTCTCTTCCTTTCTTGGTTGCCCTTTTGTTGTCACCTCCTTGGACATACCACCTTGGATGATCCTTGGACATACCACCTTGGATGATCCTTGGACATACCAACTTGGATAATCCCATAATGCACCATTACATCAATAATAGAAACCTCGAGTTACATTCGAGGGGAGTAAGGTGAGAAGAGAATGTACAATGAGAGTGATAAGAAAAGGCACGACTCGCAGGCCGTATTTACAAGTACAACCAATCAAGGGCTATAACCATGCACCATGCTTCAAACACCAATCAGCATATCATGTCAAATCTCATTCAACAAAGATGCATGCCAATTTTCGCGTGTTGATTAACCAGTTTTTATTTATGTGGCGCTTCGCATACGGCGGTCCCGCTGGCCGGTCAGCGGGCGGTGGTTCCGCTGACCGGTCAGCGGACGAGGTCAAGGGGAGCCGCCCTTGCGGGGGGCGTGGGGGGCAGCGCCCCCCTGCGCAAAAAATTTTCTTACAATTGCTTAGCCCGAAATCTTCTATTTCGAGAAAGTAGGCACCCGAGACTCCTCCATTCGAGCCACCAAAAATACCTTACTTTCGGTGCCCGAACAGGCCGAATCCGAACCAAGCTAGGGTTTTTGCAACTATTGCAAGAATCCTAATCCATATAGGTATCTCATACCATTCAATTTCGGGTTAATCTCATTAACCAATTTGTGTCGTTTCTTCATATATCTCATATGTTCATTACGAGTTCCAGTTTCATGCATCATGAATCAATCTAATTAATCATGGCCGAAAAGCAACCGAACACATAGCATCATGCGATTCAACACTCAATCCCGATTTAGGGTTTCACCAGTAGCTCTGATACCACTGTTGGGTTTCGGGAGCCAAACAGTGCAGTGGAATTTAACCGAAACCCTCCAGGATCCAAGTGAAACGGGGTAAACCGGGTGTTCAAAAATTTTCATACCTAATTTTCGGTTGAGATCTCTCACTCAACTGTAGAGTTGAATCACAAAACTTGAACAGTTGACGTGTTCAAGCTCTCTATGGTATCCACACGAGCCTCTCGGGATCACCACGCTTCCACCACGTCCCGACAGATGCGTTTCTCTTGCGCTCGCAGTGCTAGCTTGCGTCCTCCAAGGAATTGCAAGAGAAGAGTGCGGCTGTCCTTTTTGGGAGGCTAGGGCAAGGAGACCTGCGAATTTCTCACTAAAAGTTGTATTTATAGTGAGACTCAACTTCCAGGCCTAATGGGTTTCAAAGCCCTAATCCAATTAAGCTTTAATTTCGGGCTTAATAATGGCTCAACTCTTGGGCCCATTATTAATATGAAATTAAAGTGAAACTATAACCCAAATAATTAGCCCATGCACTCTAATGATCCAAATAGCTCTATGTGTGCGACCCAATAGGCTCTTGCCACGTTGGCAATGATCATAAATCACATTTATGATCATAAGCAATGAGCGGTGTCTAGCAACACATCATTGCTACCCAAGTGACAAGATTGTCGGTGAATCGACTAAACCTTTATGATCATCACCGATATATGCCATTGTCCCTTTGTCCAAGATATCAAGACTAAGCACGAGACATGGAATGTGTCACTCTCGTATAGCCCAATCTTTGGTTTCTTGATTACCGAGTAGACCAACTTAAACTGATGACATTGATATCGTATATCAACTCATCCGAGCATGGCCATGCATTTTCTAAGTCTCACTCTATCAAGGGGCCCGAAGATATCACTCCCGTTACATAGGAGGGACAAATCCCATCTTGATCATACAAATCCCTCCGCATGATATGTGACATACCCAATGACCTCCTTCAAGTTCACTCAGTTACGAGCAACAAAGGAAAGTATCAAAGTATGTGACTCACATGTAGGGAACCTTGATGATCTTAGGTCGAAGGACTACATATACCATGATCACTATGAGAATCACTTATGACACTCATATAACGATCCATGTAGTGTTCTCATGGTGGGTCGGTCCAGTACACAAGTTCTCCAACTTGTACCCATATGTAGACTACATATCTCATATTAGTCTCCACATATGCTAGTCATTATGTATTATTGCAACCCGCTCCACAATAATACTAGACTAGGGGCGTTTAAGAATATCATTATTCTAGGGTTACAGTTATGCTTATTACGTTACGCAGAAACAAAACAACAAACATAATTGCTGGATTAATGCCTCAATAAAATATCATGACTCAATGTGCAAAAATACAATCATCTCATGATTTGCTTTTTTGGGCACAATACTAACAAATTTTTCTAAGTACTTAAAGACAAAGGATTACCTGAGCAGTGTGCTCGAAAATCCGAGCAACAAGAATCTCCTCATTCAGACAATCGTTCATGAAAGATTGAAGGATGGCATTTATGATGATGCCCCTCGCCATTTGAAGGACCATCTTCTGGCAGCCCTCTGAAAACAAGTCCATGTCTTCAGTGAAAGTTCAGAAAGGTTCCCTTGACACTTTGTCTTTAGGGATATTCAAATACCGAACGGCTCACTTCCGAGCATGGTCCATCATCCACCCTATTTGGACCTTATTCTCTACAAAATCACAATGGAAGTTCCCTTACTACATTGTCTTTTAGCCATTCATCTACAAAATCTAAAATGCCAAAAAATTCAAAACTGATAGATGAACGACTAAGAGACAAACCTAGTAAGACTCTGACATTTCCCCTATCGAAGTCACTCACGTCAAAGACCTCGGCAGAGATCTCCTTACCTTTTTGCCTCTGTCTTTCTTCCACCTCCTTAGTTGAAACTACCCCCAGCAAAGTCCTCAGAGTCTCAACAGTAGCATTAGGACTTAGATGAATAGATTGGATGGCCGCCTTCGACGAAGGATCTTCACCTTCAACAGATTGATCTTGAGCTTTGGTTAGATCTTCGAGGGGAGGAGGGAGAGAGTCCTCCATTGTTTTCTTAGCCTTTGGAGCCCCCAAAGACTGTCCAGCTAGTCCCTTCTTCCTTTTCAAAGCTTTCTTCTTCTACTCCCCCTTCTTAGCTTAACTAAGGAACAAAGTCTTGTAGAAGGCTGCTAATTTGTCGCCCATCTCTGTAAAAATGAAAATATCAGTGTAAGTACCAAAAAATCCAAAAGGACAAGTTCAAAAGAAGCTTATTCTTTACAAGGGCTGAATAGGAAAGTTTACCCCAAAAGAGCATGACCGGCCATGACTTCTTCCCGTCCACTACTGGTTATGGTATGTTCTTATCAATAACATGCTCCTTGATGAACCCAAACTCCCGAAGTACCTCTTTGGTCATGAAGTTCCATCTGATTGGAAAAAGGTGCAGTGGACGTCAAGGAGCCTAGTCCGTCCACTCAACTACCGCCCGAATATGGCTATCAAATTCCTCGAATTAATACTCTAATTCGACAACTGTGACGGATCCATCACATCAATATCAAGGGTCCCAAAACCCCATTTCATAAGAATGTCTTTCCATTTTTCATCCGCCTCCATGAAGAAGTGCTTCTTCTGCCATCCTCACCAACTATCCTTGGTGCCAAAGGTGAAAGTGAATTTCTTGCTCCCGAATCCCCGAGGGAGCAATAAATAAAACCCACCCTTTGGGACGGGATGAAGCTTGTAATATTGCATGAAAAAAATAAAGTGAGGGTTTATCCTGAAGACCCTATACATTCAAAGAAAGGCATTGAAATAAGAATAAGAGTTCGATGGTAGCTAGTTAACAGTTATGCCATGAAATTGGCAAAAGTCGCTCACCATCTTCAACGATGGATACCGAACAGCAGCCTTCAATTGAGCTCTGAAGACAGTAACCTTATTATACCAAGGAAGGTAGCTTGGTTGGCCAGGTCTAGGTAGCCTGATTATGGCATAAGAAGGAGGGAAAAATTTTGCTGACCATTTCTTCGGCTTTTTCAAAGTGGCACAGCTCAAAATGAAAGTTGAGTGGAGTCTAACTCTCGGGAATAGATCGGAATTCGGCATAAGAAGAAGACATCTTTGATAAACTAGGACCCTAACCTCGAAATTGCTAAAGGAAGAGGGATCAAAGAAAAAAATTGACTTCAAAAAATACCAACCTATTGAACTCAGGAAAACTGCCCTAAGTGGTGGCCAAGAATCACTCCGCCGCTAAGACACCTCCACAAGAAAAAAAGAACGCTGGAGGGGAAAAAAAAGCTAAAAGCAGAGGAGTGAGAAGGCCTTGGGGAGAGATGGTTTTATATAGCTCGAAGAGGGCAAGCAAAATGACGCCATAATGACCCTCTGCAGGAGATGAGATGTGATCGATGTAACAGACAAGAAGGATAGCCAATGACCTGATGAAACATGTCACATGGTGCGAAAAACAAGGGTACACCTTCTAATACATTAAATCTATGTTGTGTGAACCGAGGTGACATGATTGGTCATCTAAAAGATAGGATGATCCATTTGTAAAAGGCAAGAATAAAAACCATAAGGAAAATGATTAACTCTTTACGTACCGCAGGTGGCTCCTCATCAAAAGTGGGAATTTTGCATGACGTACTGTCTCCACCAAGTACTTAGCCTCGCCAAAATGGAACACGAAAAACAAAGTCCAAAAGTATGTCGGTAATACAACATCGGAAAAAAGAAGATCGCGAACCAAAAAGCCTAGACTGAACAGAAGAAAACTAGTTAAGCTGAAGGGCTAACCTCGGCTGAAGGAAGTTCTTTTACCAGGGATAGCCTCAGCTTCCTAAGGGTAGGAATTTTGTAACATGTTCTTGATTGATTAGAACCAAACATAAAATTTTGGTCCCCAGGAGAGGGCATGTGATAGCCGAAAGGCTATCACCCACATGACCTTCTTATTAGTAAACCTGACACCGCCCTTGGAAATTTATGTGACCAACTTTGGGAGAAGGATCTACACCACCCTTGGAAAAGTATACGACCGACCCTAGGAAAAAGTCGCTTTGCCATGCTTGGGAGTGTATATGAGCAACCTCAAAAACATAGGCCTATCATCCTCGATAGAAGAATTGCCTACCAAAAATGGTCTATGCATCCGAGTGGCTTTCTCCAGTCACCCTCAAGGGAAATCCTTGTCTGAAAGGGTCTCAGATCCTTAAGGGGTCTTAAGGAGAAATGCCAAATACAGTTGGGGGATCTCTAACAGAAACCTCGCACACGCCCCTACCCTCTGAACATAACCGCCTATGGCTAGTTGTCAACACCTCTCTCCATAGGTACAAACCAAATCTAGCCGAACACGTGTCCTAATCAACTCAGACTACGCATAATGGCCTTCCCCTCCCAGCCTAATATAAATACTCGTGGGAAGCTCCTAGGTAATACATAAGAGCCCAAATCTCCATTTATTCTCTATTTCTAGTGACTTCTTCCTCACATACCTGACTTGGGCATCGGAGACCCTTTCCCCAGAAAAACACTCTGAGGAGCTCCTAACCCTTATTCTTTAAGTGCTGCAAATACTACTCAAGTGAAGTTCTACCGGAGGTCCAACATGTCCTATATCGAAGATGTGCTAGAGCATCAATGTCAATATACATTCTCCTTAATTACATTCGTTAATGTGTGGATCAACTTATCAAACTGTTGTTTAGGTAACAATATCACAGAACAAGGTCCTACTACCTTGAATTAAAGGACTTGTACACTCTTAAGGATTGTGATCCCACTTGATTACTACTTACTAACTGTTACCTGTAAGTAAATTAGACCAATTTATATGCAACTAATTTTTTAGCCTACCTTGTAAGAGGATATGCATGTGTTTGTCCCAACAATGCAAAACAAATAAGTAAATGGTGTATTCATAGTTCACAACAAACCTTTTCTACTACACTAGTAAATAAAGTAAATGTGCCAAATCTCTCTAAACTAAAAAATGTGTGAACTCACAGGCAAGTACACTTATCATCAAAGTAAAGCAGTGGCAAGTACCAACATCATTTTTCCTAAGGAAATGAGGTTGTCTACCATACCTCACGTCTCTCTATTATTTATCTAACAATTAAAAGAGTTTGTTTACCTAACTACCTTGAATTAACTAAACTAAATTAATGTAGTAAAATAAACTACTAGCTAACAAATGGCAATAGAAAAATAATTAAGACATTCAACAGCGAGAAACCTCATACTTAGAACTGAATCCGGCTACAAATTTCTTTGCACTACTTTTACTTTGGCTTAACAGGATTATGATTAACTTGGACCATGGAATACTACCTCATGTAAATTAGCTCTCTATTATTCCCATTATACTAACCTTATTATTAATTCACCAATAAGGTGCCTAGGCCTACCGCGCTTCCTAAGAATGCATTACAAGTCATACGACCCACTACTAGGTTTCAACCTTGGTCCAAAGGTATTATATCGCACCTATTATTTTCGGTTACAATAGTATCCCTTTTATTAAATAGTAATCCACAACAAATGCATAGGATACTACCTGACACATATCTATCATCCTACATTGAATTAATAGGCTAGCTATTATTAATTAATGCAATGAAACACATTGGATCAATCACAAGAAAACACATAATCATATTAAACCAAAAAGCAATCACAATCATAATATCTTACTTGGGTTTATTATCTTTAAGCATAAGTAGGAAAAGTATAGCTTATAATATGTAGAAAAACACAACAGAATCAAAAGAAAATCAAAAGAAAACTAAGAAAAGAATTATCCATGGATGAATCACTTCTTCTCCAACAAATCTTTGATCTAGCACTCATAAAATGGTGTTCATCATCAAAATTGCTTTTGCTAGCCTTTCCCATGAAAAACTCCCTTTTCTCTATATATTTTCACACCTTTTCTTTTCTTTGTCTTTTTCTTGTCCCTCCCAGGTAGCCCTTCGCCGCCTCTAAGCACCCCTCTATTTGTTGTCCTAAAAAACTTTAAAAACAACTGGAGAAATCCCTACAATATATAAACACAAGTTGTAACATGGGCAATTTTGGGCAAACATGGTGTTTAACATCAACGTGTTTATGACTATGTTCAACACCTAGAATATAAAAATTGCAACTTTAATGAAATTTTGTGGAACTTATGCATGTAGGCAAACACAAGCATTTAGCAAGGCATGTAAGGCACTACATAGGCGTGTTGCAAAATGTGTCTGCTCCAAAACTTTGCCAAAACTTATAATTCAACTCCAACACTTTATAGAAATCCTTGCTGATAGTAGATAGGCCCAACATCATGGCCATAACCAATAAAGAGCTTCTGCTAGGTCCAACATGAAAGCCCAAAAACACTTATAGGGGAACCTTGCCTTGAATGGAAATAGTATCCCATAATTACAGGATAAGCTACAAGATTCCTATCCTAGAACGAATTCTTCAAAACTCCTCACATTTATATAAACCCCACTAGCCACCAATTCCAAGGAATGGTATTCTAACTCCTCACCCCTCTCTGCCATTCTCTGCTCATTAAAAATCTGACTTAAGCATCGAAGGGTTTTGACTAAGAACATGTCCCAGGGATCTGATGTTATATTTGTGTGAAGACCACCAATCCAAGGTTCCCCAAGTTTTGGGGCCAGGTCCACACGATTCCTTCAACTATCAATTTGGTGTCATATGTAGGAAAGCTATTATGAACACCCAGAGATCCCATTTGGAAAACCAACACCCAGCAAAAAGTGTGAGCAGGAGAGCCTCTGTCCTGTTGGGTTCATAGGGCTCGTAAGCAAAGAAGTACACCAAAGTGCAAACTAAGAGGATCTTATGGGGCCCCTCAAGGGTAATGGCCCTACACACTTGGATTATGAGTAGTTCCAAGCCTTACAGCATGCCCTGTTTGAGTAATCAACAGCAATCTTGTAGCAAAAAACTCATAAAGCCTTACCAAAGGCTCCAGAAAAGGCCACCGAGAACCATCTAGGGCCTGTGGAACTCTGCCAAGTTCCTCCTCAAGGCCTGCTCACAAGGGTGTACGTCTCGGAGCTGTCATTATGGCAGGACCATTTTGACGGCCTTAGGACCAGAGATATCAGCACTATCTTGTCGAGTCTTAGACTATATGGAACAGCGCATGAAAGCTACCAAGCCCCAGAAAGAAGGCATTAACTTACCATCGATGTGGAATACATGTGGCTCCAACCTTTCACGAATGAGATAGTTAGCCCTTCTATTCCCAAAGGGTTTCACATGCCTAAAATTGACTTGTTCAATGGCCTTACCAATTGGATTAACCATTTGTAGAGGTATGTCACCTCTATCGAGCTTGAGCAAGCTACTAATGCAATTATGTCTAGAGCCTTTAGCTCTACATTGACTGGAGCCACAAACTCCTAGTTTAGGATCAATTGGGGATGTCATTTCTCCTCCTTAAAAGACCTTTCTAAAGTGTTCATTCAACACTTTTTAGGGAGTAGACCGACCCCAAAAATTGTGGCTCACATGCGGAAAATTAGACATGGTTATGATGAATCTCTAAGAGATTTCATCCGAAGGTTTTATGCATAAGCCATACAAGTATAGGGGTTGTTTCCAGAACTACACCTGCTTGCCAACACTTAGGGCTTTTTTCTTTAATGGATGTTTAGAATTGATGCTAATATCTTGAGTTCCACATATTTCTAACATTCTGAGACAGCAGTTGAAGGTCATGTTAGAACTTGGACTAAATTGAACAACATATACTTTTATGATATCTTACAATTTGTTTGTTCTGGATTCTTCTTGACTTAATTCTATTTTCAATTTTTAGTAGTGGATCTGAGTAACTAGCATGTTGGTAATCAGAAGTGAATGGCATAGTAAATTAGTCTTGTTGGTGTATAATAGTGTATCTCTCTCTTTCTTTCCCACCTACTCATATGCTTTGTATTTTCGCTGGAAACAAATTAGACATCTTTTAGGTAGCTTGAACTATTATTATCATTGATTTGGCATTGGATTGCTTCACAACTATGGTTGAGTTTTTAGTTTCCATGAATATCAAGAGTAGATCTTTTTAATCTTGAATTTCAAGTGATTTTAGCCTATCTCTTGAAGTTTATGCCTAAGCATAAAACTACTCTAGAACTAGCAATCATTTGAAAATCATATGTTTGGTCATCTCAACTTAGTTTATTGCTCATGTGTATTCTTTGACATGTTTAAAATGGTTCTAAATTTCACAGAATTATATGTAACTATTAGTGTAAGTTTTTCACTAAAATGAAGAGAAAAGATCCAGAAAAATCAACGACCTCTAAAGCAAAAAACATAATATGACTAAGAACAAATGATTTTGTGAATGGCTATATATGATGATTCATGTGTGATGTCAGTTCACTGTAATTGGTTTTCTACACATAATTATGTGTTCACAACATGAGGTAATATTCGACTCTTGAATGATAAAATAGGCGCTAGAAATAGGGGCAGTTACAGGGTTATTGTAAATGATCACATTCAACAAACTGAGAAATTGGGTAATCCTCTTCGTTGTTCTACTTAATATTACTGTTTCTATAGGTATTACAAGTCATCAAAGTGATACCAACACTCAAGTGATTAACTTTCTTGTTCATGAATCCTTCCTTAACTAAAACTCCTTTTCATTTCATTTCACTGATTTATATGCACAGACAAAGGTCACGTACCATAAAAACTTTACATGCTTGCATAATTGTCATAAAAGGAATTGATCAAATTCATTAATCTTGCCTATTGTTAGGTTCAAACTCTATGAATTTTTCTTATGAGAATAGAGGGAATTTTTGTTATAGCAAATTTTCCAAAATTTAAAACTAGGTGTTAGAAACTTAGAGTTTACACGGACCATACAGAAGGCTGACTTAGGTGTTTTGTCAATTGACCTTTCCATTGAACTCTTCACATTCTTAGTTTGGAATGCAGCTTAAAGCTTTTAAACTTTATTACAACCCTAGAATTAGGCTTAGTATTTACTTTACTAATATAATTAGTACATTGAAGCTATAGGGTTTCAGGAGCCAAACAAGCGCAGCAGAAGAAAACCAAAACCCTCTAGGATTCGAGTAAAATGGGGTAAATCAGGTGTTCAAAAATTTTATACCTAGTCAGTTGAGATCTTTCACCCAATTATTGAGTCGAATCACAAAGTTGAATAGTTAACATGCTCAAGCTCTCTACGGTATCCACACGAGCCTCCCAGGATCACCACGCCTCCACCATGTCCTGACAGATGCGTTCCTCTTACACCCATAGTGCTAGCTTACATCTTCCAAAGAATGGCAAGAGAAGAGTGCAGCTGGAACTTTTCAGAACCCTTCTGATTTTTTCCTTAAGGAGGCTAAGGCAAGACCTACAAAATTTTCACTATATGATTTATATATAGTGAGACTCAACTCTCAAGCCTAATGGGTTTCAAAACCCTAATCCAATTAGGTTTAATTTCAAGCTTCATTAATGGCTTGACATTTGGGCCAATTATTAATCCGAAATTATTATCAAACCAAAACCCAAACAATTTGGCCCATGCACTTAAATAATCTAATTGGCTCTATGTGTGCGACCCAATAGGCTCATACCATGTTGGCAATGATCATAAATCATATTTATGATCATAAACAATGAGCGGTGTCTAGCAACGCATCATTGCTACCTAAGTGACAAGATAGTAGGTGATTCAACTAAACCTCTATGATCATTATCCATATAAGCCATTCTCCCTTTGTCCAAGATATCAAGACCAAGCACGGGACATGGAATGTGTCCATCTTGTATAGCCCAATCTATGGTTTCTTGATTATCGAGTAGACTAACTTAAATTGATAACATTGATATTGTATATCAACTCATTCGAGCATGGCTATGTATTTTCTTAGTCTCACTATATCAAGGAGCCCAAAGATATCACTCCCGTTACATAAAAGGGACAAATCTCATCTTGATCATACAAAACCTTTTGCATGATATGTGACATACCCAATGATCACCTTTATGTTCACTCAATTACAAGCAACAAAAAGAAGTATCAAGTATGTGACTTACATATAGAGAACCTTGATGACCTTAGGTCAAAGAACTCCATATACCATGGGCACTATGAAAATCACTTATGACACTCATATAAGGATCCATGTAACGTTCTCAGGGTGGGTCAATCTAGTATGCAAGTTCTCCAACTTGTACCCATATGTAGACTGCATATCTCATATTAGTCTCCACATATGCTAGTCTTTATGTATTGTAACCCACTCCATAATAAGACTAGACCAAGGACCTTTAAGAACACTATTATTCTAGGGTTATAATTACATTTGATTATATCACATAGAAACAATACAACAAACACAATTACTGGATTAATGCCTCAATAAAATATCATGACTTAATATGTAAAGTACAATCATCTCATGATTGGCTTTTGGGCACAACACTAACAAAAGCTGCTTTAGTTCTCTTGAAGAACTGAATGGTTGACAAAACTTAACTTGGTAAATTAAGCTAAATTTAATCTTAGTCTTCTATTAGTTACATGAATTGTTGAAATCATAGGAGAAAATCAATGAAGATGATGAGTAGTTCAAGAGTTGAGATGCTCAAAGGTAAGGTAGCATACAGGGCATTGAGCAAAGCTTTACTAGAAATAAACGAGTATAATCCAGTGGGAGGTATGTTGAGTACTTTGGAACTTTGTGAAGGAGGAAAAGCTTGCATGAAGAAGGCTGTTGAGTACATTGCAGATGAGTTGAAGAGCTTGAAGTCTGCTAAACAAAGATGGAAAAGACTTTTCTAGCTTCCACCCTTCACCATATGTATATACGTATTTCCCTTGTTGGGTTTCGGGAGCCAAACAGCGCAGCGGAATTTAACCGAAATCCTCCAGGATCCAATTGAAACGGGGTAAACCGGGTGTTCAAAAATTTTCATACCTAATTTTTGGTTGAGAACTCTCACTCAATTGTAGAGTCGAATCGCAAAACCTAAATAGTTGACGTGTTCAAGCTCTCTATGGTATCCACACAAGCCTCTCGGGATCACCACGCTTCTACCACGTCCCGGCAGATGCGTTTCTCTTGCGCTCGCAGTGCTAGCTTGCGTCATCCAAGGAATTGCAAGAGAAGAGTGTGGCTGTCCTTTTGGGAGGCTAGGGCAAGGAGACCTACGAATTTCTCACTAAAAGTTGTATTTACAGTGAGACTCAACTTCCAGGCCTAATGGGTTTCAAAGCCCTAATCCAATTAGGCTTTAATTTCTGGCTTCATAATGGCTCAACTATTGGGCCCATTATTAATACGAAATTATTGTGAAACCATAACCCAAATAATTAGCCGATGCACTCTAATGATCCAAATAGCTCTATGTGTGCGACCCAATAGGCTCTTACCACGTTGGCAATGATCATAAATCACATTTATGATCATAAGCAATGAGCGGTGTCTAGCAACACATTATTGCTACCCAAGTGACAAGATTGTCGGTGATTCGACTAAACCTTTATGATCATCCTCGATATATGCCATTGTCCCTTTGTCCAAGATATCAAGACTAAGCACAAGACATGGAATGTGCCACTCTCGTATAGCCCAATCTTTGGTTTCTTTATTACCAAGTAGACCAACTTAAACTGATGACATTGATATCGTATATCAACTCATCGGAGCATGGCCATGCATTTTCTAAGTCTCACTCTATCAAGGGGCCCGAAGATATCACTCCTGTTACATAGGAGGGACAAATCCCATCTTGATCATACAAATCCCTCCACATGATATGTGACATACCCAATGACCTCCTTCAAGTTCACTCAGTTACGAGCAACAAAGGAAAGTATCAAAGTATGTGACTCACATGTAGGGAACCTTGATGATCTTAGGTCGAAGGACTACATATACCATGATCACTATGAGAATCACTTATGACACTCATATAACGATCCATGTAGTGTTCTCATGGTGGGTCGGTCCAGTACACAAGTTCTCCAACTTGTACCCATATGTAGACTACATATCTCATATTAGTCTCCACATATGCTAGTCATTATGTATTATTGCAACCCGCTCCACAATAATACTAGACCAGGGACGTTTGAGAATATCATTATTCTAGGGTTACAATTATGTTTATTACGTTACGCAGAAACAAAACAACGAACATAATTGCTGGATTAATGCCTTAATAAAATATCATGACTCAATGTGCAAAAATACAATCATCTCATGATTGGCCTTTTGGGCACAACACTAACATCCCTGACTAACTAAAAGTAGCTTTTAATCTTTAGTAGTTTCTTATGTAATTTGATGCTTTGACTTTCTCATAATTTTCAATGTATATAGCTTTGCAAATGAAAATTGTTGATTCTAACCTGTGAGCTATGAAAGCTAGCATTTTACAAGAAAAAATAATTGTATCAATACAAAAAAAAAAGTAATTGTATCAGTAATCTTATTGATTTAGGACTTGTGAGTTGGGAAATGTAGCATAAGTAGAGGAAATTTCTTGATTGGACCATGTGGTACATGGACGCTGAGGAGCTCAACTAGCCTATGGTCCTAAAAGAGCAACTAAAGGCCAAAGGAGTAGGGTGCTTCATGGCCCAAACCTGTTCTCCCTCCCCTCAAGGAGGTTTGGTCAAACATCGTATATGCTCTAGAAAAGAATAACCAAGTTCCTTGATCGTCTACCTTGATGTCGCCTTTGGCGAAAATGACCTAAAAAAATATTACAGATACTATAAAGATAAGGACCACGACACCGAAGAGTGTTGGCAACTGAACAAGCTCTTTGAGCATATGATCCAAGCTAGAAAGCTAAAGGAATATCTATTCAGACTAACGTCCCCTTGCCGAAAGTAGGAGGAAATGCTCTACAGGAAAGATGATGATGAGGATTGTGACTGAGCATGGAGGCCTGAGATGCAACGATCCCTCTTAAGGGACCACAGGATTCTTGGAAGTCCACACGATTACCAACGGGGACCCTTTAGTGGCTCAAAAGAGACAAGGTTAGGAAATTGTCCAACTAGAGGTAATTGACCCTATCAGTGTCCTGACAAGGGTAGATGGGTCCCGAATAGTCATCCCCCAATTAGATCCACTCGTATTTAAGGCCTTTGTCAACAAGTTCAATGTGGAGAAAGTTTATTTGGACACCAAGGCCAACATTAATGTTATCTTCATCGACTTGTTGGACAAAATAAATATAAAGAAGTCCTCTTTATCGCTGATGTCTAGACCTACCTTCGGGGTGGGCAAGGAAAAGGTCCCCATAATTGGAACCATCAATGTGCCTCTCATGCTAATGGGAACAGACCACAAAGGGAGCTCACTTATGACTCCCATACCACTAAATTTTTAGTCCTAAATGTCTCATCGCCTTACAACGCCATACTTGGCAGGCTAGCCTAAGTATAATTCCATATCTAGTCCAATGTTATATGGCTAATGATGCTCTTTGTGACCCGTGTTGGGGAAGCCAATATCTTCATTGACCAGACCTTGGTACGAAGGGGCTATGTGGCCACCCTATGAAGGGCGAAAAAATGTGAGCACACCCCTGTAGAAGCAAAAAAGAGAAGAGAGATGCCTTAGGAGAATGAGGCTAGCGCAACTTTGCCTAAGGACATTGAGCTGGTAAAGATGGTCCCTATAAAAATGATAAAGATTGGAAAGGATCTTCCACCTGAGGTATGGCAGTCATTTGTCTAGTTCTTAAAAGCAATTATTGATGTGTTTAGGTGGTTTCCTAATGAGATGGCTGAGATAGACCCAGAAATCATTATTCACAAATTGCAAGTAAACCCCTCTACCCGACCAGTACAGCAAAAAAATTGCAATATAGTGCCCAAAAGGTGAGACTCCATCAAAGAAGAAGTTGAAAGGTTACTAAAGGCTGACATTATTTGGAAAGTATGATACCCTGAATGGCTCACCAATGTAGTATTGGTAAAAAAGGAAAATGGAGACTGGTGCATATGCATCAATTACACAAACCTTAATGATACTTGTCCTAAAGACCCATATCCCCTTCTTTCTACAGACCAATTGGTCGATGCCACATCGAAATTTAGAGTACCGTCCTTCACAGACATTTTTAGTGGTTACCACCAAATTTGGATGCATCCTAAGGATGAAGAGAAAATGACTTTCAAGATAGGTGAAGCAATTTATTGCTACCGGCGATTGCTATTTGGCTTAAAGAATGTTAGAGCCACTTATCAAAGGCTAATGAACCAGAACTTTATAGATCAAATGCGAAGAATATTGAGGTCTATGTAGATGACATGATCATCCAAAGTTGGGCAATAGAACAACCCTTCAACAACCTCCAATAAACCTTTCAGAGAATGTGGCAATTCAACATCAAACTTAACCCCAAGAAATGTACCTTTGTTGTTAGTGCTAGTAAATTTCCCAGCTACATGGTCTCTAAAAGAAGGATCAATGCAAACCCAGATGAAATCAAGGCGATCCTTACAATGTCAATCCTCAGAACAACAGGGATGTCTAGAAACTAGATGGAAGGCTAATTGCCCTCAAACGGTTCATATCACGCTTTAACGACCATTGTAAGCCTTTCTTTAAAATACTCAGGAAAGAGACAATCTTTGAATGGAAGAACGAATGCTGCCACATCTTTTAGTAGATAAAAGACTACCTATGACACCTTCCTACGCTAAAATAGCCTAACCTGATGAGCCACTTGCGCTTTAATTGGCTATCACAGAAGGCTCAGTCAGTGTCATGCTCGTTAGAGAATAGAGGCCAAAATAATGGCTTGTATAATATGTTAATTAGACCTTTCAGGGAGCTAAACCTAGATATCCTACACTTCACAAGAGAGTTTTAGCCCTCATCATGGCTTCTAAAGAACTACAATTGTACTTTTAGATGCACTACATTACTATTAGAATTGAGCTACCCTTATGAGTCATTCTCCAAAAACAAGATAAGTTGGGTAAACTTGCTAAATGGTGCATCGAGCTAGGAGAATATGATATCCACTATGAGCCCTAAAAAGCTATAAAGGCAAAAGCCCTCGAAGAATTTTTGGCTAAAATAACACTGATGGAAGAAGGCCAAGAACAGCAAAGGAAATAAAAATTCATTTGAGAAATGTACATCAACGAGGCCTTAGGACCCAAGTACCAAGGACCAAGCATCATACTCAAGGGTTTGCTAAACTTAGAACCGACCCTAAGAATTAAATTTCACATTCCTGTAACAGACAAATGTCACTGAATGTGTAGCCCTCATCACTAGGCTACGAATGGCCAATCGGGTGAGGGTATGATGCTTACAAATATACAGTGACACTCAATTAATAGTAAACTAAATCACGGGAACATCAGGGCAAAAGAGCCCACACTTTGCAAATACCTTAACATGGCAATGGATTTGATAAAGATGTTTGATCGTGCAGGTTCAAAAGATTTGAATGGCATGAAATATTAGGGCAGATGCCCTCTCAAAGGAATAAGAAAGGGCCATAACATAAGAACTCACAAAGCCCTTAATCCATTTGATATGTTCTATAGCCCTCGAAGATGATAAGAGGAAGCCAATCAAACTCTACCTTGAGACCAAGGCCCTAGATTGTACCCCCAAAGAAAAAACGAAGATCAAGATTTGAGCCTGATGATTCCTCATTATTGGAGATGAACTATATGGACACGTGTTTGCCTCCCCCTTGTAGTGATGCCAAACACCACAAGAATGGCAGCACATTCTCTGAGAGATCCACCAAAGGGATTTTGGGGCACATATTAGCGCCAACTCTTTGGCCCACAAAGCCTTGCAATAAGGCTAATTTTGGTCCATAATAAAAAGAGATGAAAGAAAATTCATCCAGCAATGCCATAGTTTTCAAGTTAACTCGCGAATATAGAGGCTACCCTTCACTGGTGCCCTCCATGGTAGCAAACCCTTTGGCCATTTCATCAAATTCTTACGGAAAAACATCATCTATCATGTGAGGTGCCCTCGAGCTATTATCACTAATAACGACAAATTGTTTCATAACTAGCAAGTTTGCCAATTTGTAAAGGAAAATGGCAATCACCTCTACTTTGCCCTCGCATCCCACCCTCAGTCTAATGGGCAAGTTGATGTAACCAACAAAACCATCAAAGAAGGCCTGAAGAATAGACTAGTCAAAGCTAAGGGCAAATGGGCCAAAAAACTGCCAAGCATCCAATGGGACTATAGGATGATGCCTCGAAGGCCTACTGGAGAATCACCCTTTGGGCTAGTCCACGAGACTAATGCACTCATCCTAGTGGAAATTTTTTATCCCACCTTCTGGACCCAAGATTATCATTCTAGTGAAAATAACAAAGAGCTTGAAGGAAACCTTGACCTTTTCGAAGAGCTAATAGAAGGCACAATGGTCTACATGAGAGCTTTTAAACAGTAGACCGCTCTCACCCACAACAGAAAAGTAAGATGGAAACACATACAAGTAATAGGCCTAGCCCTTGTTCGAGAATAATTAACTCAGAGGAATCTAGGGCATAGAGCATTAAGACCCAACTGGGATGGACCTTACTTGTCATAAGAAAACTCAAAGAGGGCATCCACGAGCTGTCTACCCTAGAAGGAAGAAAGTTGCCCAAGAACTATCACTCAGATAATTTGTCATCGTACATTGCATATTCATATTGTCGCACCCTACTATACTTTCTATGATGTACCTTACTGCATTCTAACACATTCTCTTAATAAGGTGGAGACATTCTTCCTAAATGATTCATGTCTTTCACAAAACAAGATAGCCTTTTATAACTTCTCAATCACTTAAAGGGCAGCACCTTCTCTAAAAAGACATATAAAGGCTACTTAATCACGTGAAGACCAAAAGTACCTATGAAGGCCTAAGTATTTCTTTACACTTAACTTAGTTTGTGAATGTCAACCTAGAAGGTTGTCATAAAGGTTACTCTCATACATAAACCCACGGCAATAGAAAAGGTGTATACACAAAAATTGCACACAAACAAAAAACTACTAAGCAAAACAAACTCTTCATTAACCTAAGAAATAATTATAAAAGGCAGGAAGGATTTCAAGGGGATCTTGGAGGGGGTTGGCCACAAAACCTTTTAAAATTCATCAGGATGAGGGTCTTCATCAGTGTCCATCACCGACGCATCCTCATCAAAGTTAGGAATCCCAACCTTCTTTTATTTCAGCCAAGACTCATAATCCGAACCCAAATCCTCATAGGCTGAGAAGAAAGAAAGGTTTAGGCTCAGATTAGCTTGCTATACCTGAAAGTGGCAAGAAAAGAAACCTTCCTTGAATTCCTAGAAAGCAGTCCTCCTAAGCCCCTTCTCCACCTTCTAAAGGAGTGAGCAAAGCTCCTTCACTCAAGCAATGGCCTTAGTCAAAAGGCGCTAGCATTCTAGATGGCCATTGAGGCCCATGAAGCCAACTCGCTCAATTCGCTCCATAAGGGAAATTGTAGCCAAGATCGAGCTGGAATTGGCTCTACCATGAATGGTCCTCAAGCCTAGTGGCACATATTGATCCATCAGTAGAGTCTACTCGACAACATCAATCTTTGACTCAAACACCTTCAACAAGGCCACAGGACCTTCAACTTTCTTCCAGGCCTCTACCTCACTAAACCCTAACTACTTAAGAACAACATTCAGCTTTCCCACCTCCTTATCCAGCTCCATGACATGAGCCTCCCCCACCTCCTTATCCAGCTCCATGACATGAGCCTCCAAGCGGTGTGTTCACTCTCCAATTCCTTCAAGGAGTCCCTCTCATGGCTCAAAGCCTCAAGTTGGAATGTAGGGCCTTTTTACGGGCCACCCTTCATTCCCCCATGCCATAGATGACGGTCGCCTTCTACCAAAACCAAACTTGTTAGAATCAACACAGTAATCATTTTAAACACTAACAAGATGGACAAGAATATACCTGAAGAAGACTGCAGCCTATACTTATTAGGTGGGCACTCTTTGCCCGATGAAGGATAGTAAGGAAGTGCCGACCCCTGGGGATCTTCAACCCTTTAAGAAAATGGTGAGTGATGTCTATCTAATCCTCAAAAATTGACTCATTAACACCTACAACCCATTGAGGGTCAAAGACTTAGCTAGGCGCAACTTCCCTTATGGCCCTACCTAGGAACCCTATGAGAACAAGTCTCATGCTGGTTGCAATTGGCTAATTAATTGCGTGCACCTTGGTTAAAACTTCATGCTTCTAGTTGTTTAACCTAGGAATACAATTATGCATGAAAAAGTTGCTTTGACTTGAGAAATTAAAAATCATGAAACATTTATATAGCCTAGGCATTTCCATAAAAACCAATGTTCAAAGAGTCAAAGCATCCAAAACCTTTATAGCATCAACATTAATCCTACACATAATTAACCATGTGTGGTGATAGCTGAAGCACTATCGCCCTGACCACCCGCCGACCACGGAAAAGAGGGAGTCAGACACCTGAGGCACACAACCTCGGTAGGTCGCCAATTCCAATTTCGGGAGCCAGCGCAGTGCCTCCTTCGGGAAGGCGACCGAACCAGCTTTGGGGCAGAAAGACCAATCACCCTTCAAGGGAGAAAAGCCCCTGAAGGCGGAGACGCCGAAGTTCCGGCCTGACTACGGAAAAAGGCTCCTCACTCCGAAGTGAGACATCAACCAAAGGGACCTCAGTTGTACGACAAGGGCTATCAAGGAGTCTTTGACACTCTGCTCACATACGTCTCCGACACGCCACCTTCAGATACACTCTAACACGCCATCGCTGTCTAATGTCCTGTTATGAAGGGCTATAGCTCACGGCCCAAGGAGCCTGCAGGTGGCTAGGGGCCCCCACGCCTAGAAGTACGAACACCATCCAACTATACACGTGCCGTACACGTGTAATCATCTGAAGGGGTCACCCTCTTCCTTTTATCCAAGGGAAATCATCACAGGAAGGGGGCCTTTTGGCGAGAGGATGGAGAGAGAGGCCGGAAAACACAGGACGCTCTACTCCCTCCGCCTGAAAACTCTCCCTTCGCCTGAATACTCTCCCTTCGGCCATCAGAAAGACATGCCAGGCAAGAGTCCCTTGTGCTTATTATTGAGTATCTCTCTTTCTCCAAGCACTGACTTGGGCGTCGGAGGTTCCCCCCAGGAAAACCACCCCGGGGGCCTCCTAACCCTTGTTTTCTGAGTGTTTCAGCTAGGTCTTCCTGAGGGATCTCCATCCCGGACTCTCTCTCGGACCGGAGGTACCTCCTGTCACCGTCCTGTCATGGGGCCAAGAAGCTGCCGGCCATCACTCAAGCTGATCCGCCCTGGACACCTTCCTTCTAAACTAATCCGCACCTCTAGGACCCCCTAATGCCCTCACCATTGCACATAGTGGAGATGCTGGCTCCACACCACCGGACCGCATCATTTGGCGCCGTCTATGGGAAACCACTCCCAGGCTGCCGAAGTTGAACCTCGGCGTTCTAAGGAGAGGGGACTCCCGAGGTCCCCGTCCGCGCCAGAGATTCAACGGGCAACCGAATAATGGCAGCAAGGAATTCCCTAGCCGAGGGTGAACGCCCTCTAACTATTACCATAGGCTTCCTATGCAAATTCCCACGCCCTGGCATGGTCGAAATGACGCAGTAGTCAAGCCAAAGAAGGCTGTAGCTAAATTTGGGCTGAAGGCCCTCCCCATCGGTACCTCGTTGGGATAATAGTCCCGTATCAATTCACAGGAATTTGGGAAACGGAGATCAACAATTTAAGTCCTCGGCGGGAAGCATCCCCCTCGGAGTATAACCTATGGTAAAAGCAGGGTTAGGATGACCCAGGCCTCCCCGCCGAAAGACTTCTGCACCCGAGGATAAAATCGCCATCTCCTTAGCAACGAAGTCAAAACCCATTGCCCTGAAAGGTCATCTACGACTTGGCGTGTGGCCAGAAGGTGCCGACTCTACTTCCAAGGACATGCTATCGCTGTCCGAACTGATCCGCCTTTGTGCGACCTGGAAAAAAAGAGTAGAGCATTCAGAAAAGACTATCAAAATGGTGCATCGAACTCAAAGAGTGCTATATCGCATATAAGCCTAGAAGGGCAGTAAGCGCCTAGGTACTAGCCGACTAGATCGCCGAAATCCCAGAAGTAAGGAAGGCTGAAACCAACAAGGGAGACATAGTGAAGGTAGATCCAGAGTGGAAACTCCTTGTCAATGGAACCCCCAGGCGCAGAACATCAGGACGCTGGCATACCCCCTCGGGGGCCCAAAGGCAGGGAAGCCACCAAAACGATCAAATTTGATTGCCAAAAGTGTTGGGCCATCCAAGGATGGCAATGTTGGGTTTCGGGAGCCAAACAGGGCAGTGGAATTTAACTGAAACCCTCCAGGATCCAAGTGAAACGGGGTAAACCGGGTGTTCGAAAATTTTCATACCTAATTTTCGGTTGAGATCTCTCACTCAACTGTAGAGTCGAATCACAAAACCTGAACAGTTGACGTGTTCAAGCTCTCTATGGTATCCACACGAGCCTCTCGGGATCACCACGCTTCCACCACGTCCCGGCAGATGCATTTCTCTTGCGCTCGCAGTACTAGCTTGCGTCCTCCAAGGAATTGCAAGAAAAGAGTGCGATTGTCCTTTTGGGAGGCTAGGGCAAGGAGACCTACGAATTTCTCACTTAAAAGTTGTATTTATAGTGAGACTCAACTTCCAGGCCTAATAGGTTTCAAAGCCCTAATCCAATTAGGATTTAATTTTGGGCTTAATAATGGCTAAACTTTTGGGCCCATTATTAATACGAAATTAAAGTGAAACCATAACCCAAATAATTAGCCCATGCACTCTAATGATCCAAATAGCTCTATGTGTGCGACCCAATAGGCTCTTACCACGTTGGCAATGATCATAAATCACATTTATGATCATAAGCAATGAGCGGTGTCTAGCAACACATCATTGCTACCCAAGTGACAAGATTGTCGATGATTCGACTAAACCTTTATGATCATCACCGATATATGCCATTGTCCCTTTGTCCAAGATATCAAGACTAAGCATGAGACATGGAATGTGTCACTCTCGTATAGCCCAATCTTTGGTTTCTTGATTACCGAGTAGACCAACTTAAACTGATGACATTGATATCGTATATCAACTCATCCGAGCATGGCCATGCATTTTCTAAGTCTCACTCTATCAAGGGGCCCGAAGATATCACTCCCGTTACATAGGAGGGACAAATCCCATCTTGATCATACAAATCCCTCCGCATGATATGTGACATACCCAATGACCTCCTTCAAGTTCACTCAGTTACGAGCAACAAAGGAAAGTATCAAAGTATGTGACTCACATGTAGGGAACCTTGATGATCTTAGGTCGAAGGACTACATATACCATGATCACTATGAGAATCACTTATGACACTCATATAACGATCCATGTAGTGTTCTCATGGTGGGTCGGTCCAGTACACAAGTTCTCCAACTTGTACCCATATGTAGACTACATATCTCATATTAGTCTCCACATATGCTAGTCGTTATGTATTATTGCAACCCGCTCCACAATAATACTAGACCAGGGACGTTTAAGAATATCATTATTCTAGGGTTACAATTATGTTTGTTAAGTTACGCAGAAACAAAACAACAAACATAATTGCTGGATTAATGCCTTAATAAAATATCATGACTCAATGTGCAAAAAATACAATCATCTCATGATTGGCTTTTTGGGCACAACACTAACAATCTCCCACTTGCACTAAAAGCCAATCATCCATGTATCTAATACTGATGGACCTAGAATGGCTATCATGCTTTTGCTGCATAAGGGGCTTTGTCAGTGGATCAGCAATGTTGCTATCTGTCGAAGTCCTGCATATCCTTACATCACCCCTCTCGATGATCTCCCTGATGAGATGATAGCGTCGGAGTATGTGTTTGGATCGCTGGTGAGATCGAGGTTCCTTAGCCTGTGCGATTGCTCCATTGTTGTCACAATAGAGCTCTATCGGGTCGGCAATGCTTGGAACCACTCCAAGTTCAGTGATGAACTTCTTGATCCAAACTGCCTCCTTCGCAGCATCAGAGGCGGCAATGTACTCAGATTCTGTTGTAGAGTCAGCTACTGTCTCTTGCTTTGAACTCTTCCAGCTCACAGCACCACCACCAATACAAAACACATAACCAGATTGCGATCTAAAATCATCCTTATCGGATTGGAAGCTTGCATCGGTGTAACCCCTTACAACGAGCTCATCTTCACCTCCAAAGACCAAGAATGCATCCTTAGTCCTTCGTAAGTACTTAAGGATGTTCTTAACAGCTGTCCAATGACTCTCACCGGGGTTCGATTGGTACCTACTTGTCATGCTCAAAGCATATGAGACATCGGGACGAGTACATATCATGGCATACATGATAGATCTAATTGCTGAGGCATATGGAATCTTACTCATGCGCTCTCTCTCCTAAGTTGTACTCGGACACTGAGATCTAGAAAGAGTGATACCATGTGACATGGGCAAGAATCCTTTCTTGGAATCTTGCATGCTAAACCTCTTTAGCACCTTGTCAATATATGTACTTTGACTTAGGCCAAGAAGCTTTCTAGATCTATCTCTATAGATCCTGATGCCTAACACATAGGCTGCTTCACCCAAGTCCTTCATAGAGAAACATTTCCCTAGCCAAGTCTTCACAGACTGTAGCTCAGGAATGTCATTCCCGATGAGTAGTATGTCATCTACATACAACACCAAGAAGACAATAGCGCTCCCACTAACCTTCTTGTAGACACAAGGTTCATCTTCATTTTTGATAAAACCAAACTCTTTGATTGCATCATCAAAATGAAGATTCCAACTTCGAGAAGCTTGCTTCAGTCCATAAATGGACCTTTGCAACTTGCACACTTTATTGGCATTCTCAGGAGTGACAAAACCCTCAGGTTGTGTCATGTACACATCCTCAAGTAGCTTTCCATTTAGGAATGCAGTTTTGACATCCATTTGCCATATCTCATAATCATAGTGTGCAGCAATAGCAAACAAAATTTGGATGGATTTAAGCATAGCAACTGGTGAAAAAGTTTCATCATAGTCAATACCATGAATTTGCTTGAAACCTTTTGCAACCAATCGTCCCTTAAAGGTAATCACATTACCATCCATGTCAGTTTTCTTCTTGAAAACCCATTTGCACCCTATGGGTTTTACCCCTTCAGGTGGGTCAACCAAAGTCCATACTTGGTTTTCATACAGGGATTCCATCTCGGATTTCATGGCCACTAGCCACTTCTCAGAGTCAGGCCCTGACATAGCTTGTTGGTAGGTTGTGGGCTCATCCTGATCCATGAGCATCACATCACCAGTGTGAGTCACGAGAAATCCATATCTCTCAGGCTCACGCCGAATCCTACCAGACCTACGTGGGCTCTGTGCTACAGGAACAGACTCTTGAACCACAACATCTTGTGGTGTCTGTTCAGGTTCCATTTCAGGTTCGATGTCTCCTTGTTGTTCTTGAATTTCTTCAAGTTCTACTTTCCTCCCACTAGTTTCTTTAGAGATAAACTCTTTCTCTAAAAAGACACCAGTTCGAGCAACAAACACTTTTTGCTCAGAAGGATTGTAGAAATAGTAACCCTTTGTTTCTTTGGGATACCCAACAAAAAGGCATTTTTGAGATTTGGGCCCTAGTTTGTCAGAGGATTGACGTTTCACATAAGCGTCACAGCCCCAAATCTTCATAAAAGACAAATTGGGACGCCTCCCACTCCATATCTCATATGGTGTCTTTTGAACCGATTTAGATGGAACTCGGTTTAGTGTAAAAGCGGCTGTCTCTAGAGCATGTCCCCAAAAGGAGTTTGGAAGGTCAGCTTGACTCATCATAGAGCGAACCATGTCTAACAGAGTTCGATTTCTCCTTTCAGATACACCATTCCATTGAGGTGTACCTGGTGGAGTGAGTTGTGATACTATACCACACTCCTTCAGATAGTCAAGGAATTCTCGATCCAAGTACTCTCCACCTCGATCTGATCGAAGCACTTTGATACTTTTCCCGAGTTGATTCTCTACTTCATTCTTGAATTCTTTGAACTTTTCAAAGGATTCTGACTTGTGTCTCATGAGATACACATAGCCATATCTGCTGAAGTCATCAGTGAAAGTAATGAAGTATTGGAAACCTCCTCTAGCTTGTGTAGACATAGGGCCACATACATCACTATGTATGAGTCCTAGTAAGTCATTAGCCCTTTCACTTTGCCCTGTGAATGGGGCTTTGGTCATCTTGCCCAACAAACATGACTCACATGTCTCATATGATTCAAAATCAAATGAGTCCAAGAGTCCATCCTTATGGAGCTTGGATATGCGGGTCTCATTTATATGGCCCAAGCGACAGTGCCAGAGATAGGTCGGGTTTGAATCATTTAATCTGACCTTCTTGGTATTCACATTATAGATTGGATCTTCGAGGTCTAGAACATACAACCCATTGCTAAGTTGAGCACTACCATAAAAGATTTCATTCAAATAAATAGAACAACATTTGTCCTTTATTATAAATGAAAAACCTTTCTTGTCCAAACAAGAAACAGAAATCAAATTTCTACTAATAGTAGGCACAAAGTAGCAGTTGTCTAATTCTAAAACTAATCCACTAGGTAAAGTGAGAACATAAGTCCCTACGGCTAAGGCAGCAACCCTTGCTCCATTTCCAACACGTAGGTCCACTTCACCTCGGGCCAATCTTCTACTTCTACTTAGATCCTGCACATTTGCACAAATGTGAGATCCACATCCAGTATCCAATACCCAAGATGAGGAAGTAGAAAAGTTAGCCTCTATAACAAAAATACCTGAAGTGGAAGTCTTACTTCCCTTTTCCTTAGCAAGTTCTTCAAGATAGAGCTTGCAGTTGCGCTTCCAGTGTCCAGGTTGCTTACAATGGAAGCACTCCCCTTCCTTTGCCACACCACCCTTTGGTTTCAGTGCAGCTGAAGAAGAATTAGCATTGGACTTTCCATTAGCTTTATCCTTCTTCTTGTTGGCTTTTCCCTTTCCCTTGCCCTTTTGAACCATCAAAATGGGCTTAGCCTTCTTAAGGTTTTGCTCAGCAGTTCTCAACATGTTGAGCAATTCAGGGAGGGACTTGTCAAGGTCGTTCATGTTATAGTTCATGATGAACTGACTGTAGCTTTCAGGCAACGATTGCAAGACTACATCGATAGCCAACTCTTTCTGAAGAGCAAATCCCAAATTCTCAAGATTCTCAATGTACCCAATCATCTTGAGCACATGAGGACCCACGGGACTTCCCTCAGACATCTTGCACTGAAACAATGCCTTAGAGGTCTCAAACCTCTCATGCCTAGCTTGCTCTTGGAAAAGCATTTTGAGATGTTCGATCATATCGAACGCCCCCATGTTCTCATGTTGCTTCTGAAGCTCAGATTCCATGGTAATAAGCATGAGGCATGCAACATCCAAAGCATCATCAGAATGCCTCTTGTGAGCATCCCTTTCAGCTCTTGGAGCAGTGGCAGCAGGCTCATTCGGAATGGGCTGCTCTAGGACATAAGCCTTTCTCTCTTGTTTGAGGACTATCCTCAAGTTTCGGTACCATTTGAGAAAGTTGGTCCCATTCAGTTTTTCCTTCTCAAGGATCGATCGCAACGAAAGTGTCGATGTGTTTTGTGCCATGGTTATCTACAACAGTAAATATGCAGTGTAAGAGTCATGTATTTTAATTCATTTAATAAGGACTTTTATTAAACGATACTCCCACTATTTTCCTCAAAATAATAACCCTCGATATTATTTCGGAACACCTCGGCGCTAAGGTATTCTAGTGGGCCAAGATCCATATTTGACCACAACCTGAGTCAGCTTTGGCTTTTCTCTCAAGTTACAGCTATTTAGGTAGGCAACTCCTTGCCAATTGCATCTTATGCAACTCTTGGATAGTTGGGTGAACAACACTTGTCCAAGCTCATCTCATGAACTTAAGCCCAACTCTATGCCTCTAAGTCCCTAATCCTATTAGGATGACTTAGTTAAGTCGAACCCAAAGTTAGCAGTTTGGATATCACTATTATCCCATCGCGCCTTACCAAGATGAACATAGGTGCTTTGCTTTGGCAAACCCACCTAATGTTGATCAAAGTCTTGACGAGTGCCAACATTTGGAAGGCATCACATTTAATGACTTAATATTTGTTTGAGGGATTTTTCTTTTGATCTCACCAATTTGTTATCTCCGGTTGTCTTATACATGCATCACATACAAATATAAAACATGCATCTCATGCTTACAAGAAAGTAAACGTGACATGGTTATAGCCCAAACTATGCGATATTCTCAAGCCAATGAGAATATCATAAAAGCCTAAGAAAAGAAAAGAGTCTTCACAAGCTCCTTCTCTTCCTTTCTTGGTTGCCCTTTTGTTGTCATCTCCTTGGACATACCTCCTTGGATGATCCTTGGACATACCACCTTGGATGATCCCATAATGCACCATTACATCAATAATAGAAACCTCGAGTTACATTCGAGGGGAGTAAGGTGAGAAGAGAATGTACAATGAGAGTGATAAGAAAAGGCACGACTCGCAGGCCGTATTTACAAGTACAACCAATCAAGGGCTATAACCATGCACCATGCTTCAAACACCAATCAGCATATCATGTCAAATCTCATTCAACAAAGATGCATGCCAATTTTCGTGCGTTGATTAACCAGTTTTTATTTATGTGGCGCTTCGCATACGGCGGTCCCGCTGGCCGGTCAGCGGGCGGTTTCGCTGACCGGTCAGTGGACGGGGTCAAGGGGGGCCGCCCTTGTTGCGAGGGGGGCAGCACCCCCCCGGCACAAAAAATTGTCTTACAATTGCTTAGCCCGAGATCATTTCAAGCAAGTAGGCACCTGAGTGGTCCGCTGATCGGTCAGCGGACAAAAAATGACCGGTTAGGTGCCCAAGGGGGCCGCCCTTGCGGGGGGTTGCTAGGGGGGCAGCAACTATTGGCGCAAAAAATTGTCTTACAATTGCTTTCGCCCGAACATCTTCTATTTCGAGCAAGTAGGCACCCGAGACTCCTCCATTCGAGCCACCAAAAATACCTTACTTTCGGTGCCCGAACAGGCTCTATCCGAACAAAGCTAGGGTTTTTGCAACTATTGCAAGAATCCTAATCCATATAGGTATCTCATACCTATCAATTTCAGGTTAATCTCATTAACCAATTAGTGTCGTTTCTTCATATATGTCATATGTTCATTACGAGTTCCGGTTTCATGCATCATGAATCAATCTAATTAATCATGGCCGAAAAGCAACCGAACACATAGCATCATGCGATTCAACACTCAATCCCGATTTAGGGTTTCACCAGTAGCTCTGATACCACTGATGGGTTTCGGGAGCCAAACAGTGCAGCGGAATTTAACCGAAACCCTCCAGGATCCAAGTGAAACGGGGTAAACCGGGTGTTCAAAAATTTTCATACCTAATTTTCGGTTGAGATCTCTCACTCAACTGTAGAGTCGAATCACAAAACCTGAACAGTTGACGTGTTCAGGCTCTCTATGGTATCCACACGAGCCTCTCGGGATCACCACGCTTCCACCACGTCCCGACAGATGCATTTCTCTTGCGCTCGCAGTGCTAGCTTGCGTCCTCCAAGGAATTGCAAGAGAAGAGTGTGGCTGTCCTTTTTGGAGGCTAGGGCAAGGAGACCTGCGAATTTCTCACTTAAAAGTTGTATTTATAGTGAAACTCAACTTCCAGGCCTAATGGGTTTCAAAGCCCTAATCCAATTAGGATTTAATTTCAGGCTTAATAATGGCTCAACTCTTGGGCCCATTATTAATACGAAATTAAAGTGAAACCATAACCCAAATAATTAGCCCATGCACTCTAATGATCCAAATAGCTCTATGTGTGCGACCCAATAGGCTCTTACCACATTGGCAATGATCATAAATCACATTTATGATCATAAGCAATGAGCGGTGTCTAGCAACACATCATTGCTACCCAAGTGACAAGATTGTCGATGATTCGACTAAACCTTTATGATCATCACCGATATATGCCATTGTCCCTTTGTCCAAGATATCAAGACTAAGCACGAGACATGGAATGTGTCACTCTCGTATAGCCCAATCTTTGGTTTCTTGATTACCGAGTAGACCAACTTAAACTGATGACATTGATATCGTATATCAACTCATCCGAGCATGGCCATGCATTTTCTAAGTCTCACTCTATCAAGGGGCCCGAAGATATCACTCCCGTTACATAGGAGGGACAAATCCCATCTTGATCATACAAATCCCTCCGCATGATATGTGACATACCCAATGACCTCCTTCAAGTTCACTCAGTTACGAGCAACAAAGGAAAGTATCAAAGTATGTGACTCACATGTAGGGAACCTTGATGATCTTAGGTCGAAGGACTACATATACCCTGATCACTATGGGAATCACTTATGACACTCATATAACGATCCATGTAGTGTTCTCATGGTGGGTCGGTCCAGTACACAAGTTCTCCAACTTGTACCCATATGTAGACTACATATCTCATATTAGTCTCCACATATGCTAGTCGTTATGTATTATTGCAACCCGCTCCACAATAATACTAGATCAGGGACTTTTAAGAATATCATTATTCTAGGGTTACAATTATGTTTGTAAGTTACGTAGGAACAAAACAACAAACATAATTGCTGGATTAATGCCTTAATAAAATATCATGACTCAATCGTGCAAAAGTACAATCATCTCATGATTGGCTTTTGGGCACAACACTAACAACTGGACAGTTGTTAAGAACAACCTTAAGTACTTACAAAGGACTAAGGATGCATTCTTGGTCTTTGGAGGTGAAGATGAGCTCGTTGTAAGGGGTTACACCGATGCTAGCTTCCAATCCAATAAGCATGATTTTAGATCATAATCCGGTTATGTGTTTTGCATTGGTGGTGGTCCTGTGAGCTAGAAGAGTTCAAAGTAAGATATAGTAGCTGACTCTACAACAGAATCTAAGTACATTGTCGCCTCTAATGCTATGAAGGAGGCAATTTGGATCAAAAAGTTCATCACAGAACTTGGAGTGGTTCCAAGCATTGCTGACCTGATAGAGCTCCATTGTGACGACAATGGAGCAATCACACAAGCTAAGGAACATCGATCTCACCAGGGATCCAAACTCATACTTTGACACTATTATCTCATTAAGGAGATCATCAAGAGGGGTGATGTGAGGATATGTAGTACTTCAATATAGAGCAACACTACTAATCCGTTAACAAAACCTCTTACACAGCAAAAGCATGATAGCTATTCTAGGTCTATTGGTATTAGATACATGGATATTGGCTTTAGTGCAAGTGGGACATTGTTAGTGTTGTGCCCAAAAACCAATCATGAGATGATTGTATTTTGGACATTGAGGCATGATATTTTATTGAGGCATTAATCCAGTAACTATGTTTGTTGTTTTGTTTCTGTGTAACATAATAAACATAATTATAACCCTTAAATAATGATATTCTTAAATGTCCCTGGTCTAGTATTATCATGGAGTGGGTTGTAATAATACATAAAGACTAGCATATTTGGATACTAATATAAGATATGTAGTCTACATATGGGTACAAGTTAGAGAACTTGTGTACTGGACCGACCCAACATGAGAATGCTACATGGATTGTTATAGGAGTGTCATATGTGATTCTCATAGTGATCATGTATATGCAGTCCTTTGACCTAAGGTCATCAAGGTTCCCTACATGTGAGTCACATACTTTGATACTTCCCTTTGTTGCTCCTAACTGAGTGAACTTGAATGAGGCCATTGGGTATATCACATATCATACAGAGGGTCTTGTATGATCATGATGTGATTTGTCCCTTCTATGTAACAGGTGTGATATCTTCAAGGCCTTTGATAGAGTGAGACTAAGAAAATGCATGGCCATGCTCGGATGACTTGATATGCAATATCAATGTCATCAGTTTAAGTTCGTCTACTTAGGAATCATGAAACCAAAGATTGGGCTATACGAGAGTGATATATTCCATGCCTCATGCTTATTCATGATATCTTGGACAAAGGGACAATGACATATATGGATAATGATCATAAAGGTTTAGTCGAGTCACCGACTATCTTATCACTTGGGTAGCAGTGATGTGTTGCTAGACACCGCTCATTGCTTATGATCTTAAATGTGATTTATGATCATTACCAACACGGTAAGAGTCTATTAGGTTACACACATAAAGTCTATTTGGATTATTTGAGTGAATGGGCTAATTTTTTTGTGTTATGGTTTCATGATAATTTCATATTAATAATTGGCCCAAAAGTTAAGCCATTATTAAGCCCAAAATTAAACTTAATTGTATTAGGGCTTTGAAACCTATTGGGCTTGGGAGTTGAGTCTCACTATAAATACATCATACGGTGAGAATTTCAGAGCTCTTGGCTTAGCCTCCTTAAGGACAAACTTAGAAGAGTTCTGAAAGTTTCAACCGCGCTATTCTCTCGCCATTTCTTGGAGGACGCAAGCTAGCACTGTGAGCGTAAGACAAATGCACCTACTGGGTCATGGTGGAGGCCAAGAGGCTCATATGGATACCGTAGAGAGCTTGAACATGTCGACTGTTCATGTTTTGTTATTCAACTCAATAGTTTGGTGAAAGATCTCAACCGAATTAGGTATGAAAAATTTTGGACACCTGGTTTACCCTATTTCGCTTGTATCCTATAGGGTTTCAATTATATTTCACTGCACTTGTTTGGCTTCCGAAACCATACAAGCTACCCTCTGTTTGCCGGTTGACTTTTGACAAATTACTGGATGAATGCCTGTTTAAGGTGACAAAAAAACAAGATAAATTGCCCTCAAGGAGATTCTCGAACAAAAAAGAAACTGGTCCAGTGATGGTTAGTTCAAAAAACATATACATGGTTGTGTCATTTGCTGCTTTTTATGTCATAGCATGGTGGTACGTTTGGATGTATGTTGGTGGCCAAAGGTACCAAGGTGGCTAAGAGTAACATTTATAGCTACATCAACTATATATGGAAACTACCTCAAGAACATGTTTTCTTAAGGCCATCACAGTGATTACCTCAAGCCATGTGCTCTGCTATGTTCGAAGTAGCATCCCTAGTAGTTCATTGAGGGGAACCTTTGGTAAACCTCAACCTAGGATCAAGGTCTTACCTTGTCAGAAGAAGTACCTCGGGAAAGTTGTTAACTACTTCGAGCTCCTATTGCCAATATACACTTGACTTACATTAGGAACCCCTAATCAATCTTCCTGAAATCCCTCTCAAAAGGGGTAAAGACCATTACCCCTATACTTTGAGCTGTGTCATCCAAGTAATAGTCTCCGGTGTTAAAACAATTGTTGGTAAAGGATTTGTCAGGTCTGTTTTCCATAAATCCAAATCTGGTTGGGCATGTGCTCAACCAATTCTTTAGGATCAGCAATGGAATGCAAACTCCTCATTCTCTAAATAGGAGATGAGCCCTCATTTCAAGGAAACCAAGCTTTACTATTCATACTTCAACTTTATCACTCTCCAAAAGTCTCATTTTACTTGAGCATTAGAGGCTTCCATCCTAAAACAACTCTGAGGACCCCAGTAGTGTCCTTCTTCTTGGTTTTTTAAGCTTTCATTGGATGATTACTATAGCAACACAGAAGATGTGCAACATGTTCAAATGGCAATGGTCTCTTATTAGGCAAAGACTAAAACCACCATCCCAAGAGGCACTTCCATCACAAAACATGAACAACCATTCACTGTCACTATGGCATTCTTGCATGATTTTTAATAGTCAATAGTTGTGTAAATGACTCAGCAACCTAAGCAGTACCTAGGGTTGGCAAAAGTGGCCTAAAAGGACCCCTAGTAAGAGAACTCCACTAGCCTGACACATTGTTCTTTTGGGAAAGGTGATTATGTGGACATAACTTGTCAAGGCTCATTTTTGAAAGAACCTGTGTCTCATGCCTAGCAACACAAGTATAAAGATGCTTCCTTTTTAGAAAAGCTTCCACCCTGTAGTAAAAAAGGGCAATGAAAAAACCCATTCTTTTTCATTTAAGGGTCGCCAGTTACCCCATTTTAAAAGTCCATCTACTCATCATAGAAGCCCCTACCCCCCATCATAGAAGTTAATCTTTGAAATTACATCATTATTCACCTGAAATCACTAGGGAGGAAAAGAGCCATACTCAAAAGTTGCCCTTATGGGAAAACTTCCCAAAAGGGTAGATAAGGTATAAAAATAGGTAACTAGAAAGCTTGTCTAGTCTAGCTTCTTGAAAGTACCCGCTGATGATGAATCTCCCTTTATACACACAACCACTAAAGCTCACATTCCAAGCGATTTCAAATTTCCAAGCCTAGAATGCTATGATGGTAAGGGTGACCTATAGGCACATCTTGCAAAGTACAAAAGGAGCATGATATTATATGAGGGAGATGATGCCAGCATGTGCAAGTGCTTTAAAGTTACTTTGTCAGGACTAGCGACGACTTGGTACAACTCACTTCATTTAGGCATTTTTTTAACTTTCAAGATCGCTCTATTGCATTCACCCAGCAGTTCACAGGGTATCTATAAAATCTGTGGTACTTTGGTAGAATACTCAACCATAAGCCCCACTGCCATATCCTCATTCTAGGCCATATCAGTGGAAAGTGACCTTAAAGTGGCCCTAGTAATGATGCCCCGAACCAACCAAAAAGCCATCTCTTTGGTATAGTCCTAGTGGAAAAAGTTCATGTTCTTGGTCATTCGCCAGGTAGGGGACCTTGAAACAGCGTTAGGGGGGAGTTTAATGTTCTTCGTTCTTATCTTGTGCTCGTGGTTGGCCCCATAGTTTGATGACGGTGTAAGCCTTTCTTTGGGATGATGGATTTATTGTCGAGGAGGTGAGGTGCATTTTTTGGGCACCATTCAAGTAGGAACTTCAGAATTAGGTGTCTCAACACATGGCACCCTAGTTGACAAGACTTTGGCTGCAGCCTGGCCTAAGCATTGGTGAAAAAAGCAAGAGTTGCTTCATCTCTCACCTTCTTTAGCTTTGAACACTCAGACGTCCTTTTGGACCTTTCCCTCTTCAAAGGCTTCTTGCTCATCTCTTACTTCTTTTTTTAACCCTTCATGAAGTTCCTTTTAAAGAAGTCTATGAATTCTAGACCGTCTGTAAAGGAAAAACCAAATCAGTTAGGACCTAAAAAAAAAGTGTCGAAAAAGCAAACTACACTTATGTTTTTGGACATTGGCAAACTTATATTCTTTTTAGAGAAACTTCACCCAAAAAAAGGCTTCGATATCACTAATGGTTAAGGTAATCTTGAATCTTTCTTAGGCACCTTTACCACCTTCAAATGATGAAGTACTTCCTTTGACATTTTGTCCTACTTGATTGGAAAAGGATGAAGTTCCTAGTCCTCCATTGTGTTTGTTCATTCTACCACTTGTAGAAGTTGATGGTTGAATATATTGAACAATTCCGATAGGTTCCCTTCCAAAAGACCATATGGGTCCTCAATGCTAGTGTCCAAAACATCCAAAGCTCATTTTTTCGATATCCCCCAAGATATTGGGACCATCATAAAAAGTACTTCCTATACTAGCCTATTTAGCAGTAAGGTAAAGTAATATTTCTTGCCATGAATACCCAGGGAAGAAGGTAGTATAAGGAGCCCTTCAGCTTTAGATGCAGCTTAAATATTGTACAAACATTAAAAAATGAAGCCCAACCATGAAAACTCTACACATGTAGGAAAAGGCATTAACATAATCGTAGATGTTTGGTCGAAGCTAATTAGGCAACATCGGGTGAGGCGGATATCAAAGGCAAACCTTCAACTACTTGGTGAACACTGTAATCTCATCATCACGATGCTAGTAGCTAACTTCTCCCTTGTTCAAAAGATGAAGAACAACATTGGAAGGAAGATAATACTTCTTTAATACATCTTTTTCCACTTATTTAGGTCTGATGAAGCGGTGTAGCAAGATTGGAAGTCCAATGAACTCTTCAATTTTTTAGAAATATGTCAGACATAATGGAGGATTAGGGGTTGGTTCCACCTCAAGATGGGAGGAAGAGGCCATTACTTTTGCAGCCTGGAAAGTTACCCTTGAAAAATGCTGACCTAGATCAGCTTGAATGGAAAAGAAAGTATACGTGAGCAATCACTACTCCACTATGGTGAACCAAATAATGGTGGATAGGTGAGCATCATGAGTGAAGGTTTAGTGTACTTGTAGCCAACACAAGGCAGAACCCAATGCACTCTTAGTAGGAATTGGATGACAACTCCTAAAGGACTAAAACTAGTGCGCATTCAGTTTAACCTTTCACTATATGAGCTTCCAGTAAACTACTTATTATATATATATGTGTGTGTGTGTGTGTGTCTTCAATATTTTTCTTATAGGTTAAAGAATCCTTTACTAAGAATAGTCGATTTTCACTCAGTCTTTGTTATGCAAATTTTTTTTATGTAAAGCTGACAGTATTTAGGGGTTGTTAAACTAGGCTGACAAATACATATCTATTTATTTGAATCCTTTTGACTCTATTTTTTCGGTTTACTGTTGGTTAAGTTACGATGCTAACTATAGTGTCATTGGCCAATAGAGACTAGTAAAGCTCAAAGAAGGGTTTTTTGAGCTAACCACAAGGAAGTCGGTCCAAGGCGGGAGCTATTAGTGTGAAGGATAGTGGTTGTCTGAATCTCAAACTTGTTTTAGATGGTAAATTTTGGCCTAAGAATTGTGTCTTACATGTATACAAAGTGGGGAGGCATCCCTAGCATGTTTGGACCCAAGGTGCCTAGTGCACCTTTTTTAATAGTAGGGCCTTGTGCACTAAGGTTGCAGCCTTGTGAATTAGGAACCATGGCCTCAAGGTTGCCTACAACATTGAGACTGTTACCCACTCCGGTGTACTCTAGTTATGGTGCCAAAATTGTGCATTTAAAAAGCCCAGGATTGGTATGTTCTGTAGGCCATCAGAACAATACCCTTAGTGTGCATACCTAGGTGGTCCTCTTGCACTATGTAAATGCATGCATATTGGTCCAACCATTGTACACATATTCACATTTTATGCACACCATGGCAGCAAGGAAGGAAAACACTAGCACAATTCTTAATCTTGGCTACCACACATTAGGCAAACTTATTAAGAGTAAGTGACCAGCCACTGCACCTGAAACTTTTTCCAAAACAATGTATTAATCTAGCCATGTAACACCATGTTTTCTTTGCTTAATTATCAATTAGAGTCTTTAAGAAAACCATGGAATTTTTTTTTACAACAATAGCCAACCAATGGACCAAGTTATGGATTTTTTAAGTTGGTTACAAAATTCTGACCAAATGAACAGTAACTTAGCCAAATTTACAACGTCATATCTTTGGCTATAGGGCTCCAAATTCAAAAATTACACATCCCAGTTCAACGTCTAGATGTGCTCTAGGTGTGGTCAAAATTTCATACCAACATTCATTCTTTAAGGGAGACAAAGAACTTTCAGTGCAAAGTCAAAATTTTAGTTACTTTATGACCATTTTGCCCATACAAAATTTCATATGTGTACAAACACTTCATTCACAAGGGGTAAGCCCTCCAAGGCTATTCCATACATGTCAAATGCAAATAGGAATTTTATGCTCTTGCATCTAGCAACTTTATGTGGGAAAAACAAAATTTACAAGTAAGCAGCCTATCATTCACACTAAGCAGCTTTGCACCACATCACTACATAGCAAAAACATTACCCAAATGTTCACATACTTGTCTCATTTTACATACACTACATGTATATTCATACATGCACTACATAATGGTATTAACCCAACTAAATACCCACCCAAAGTTACAGGAGTTCTTGAGACACATTGGACTCCAGCAACAGGATGCTGGACAGCCACTACATAACACAGTAAGCACCATTACTAAAAATACCAAATGTGCTCCTAAAATCACAAAAATTTCTAGATCCTAACTAGATACATGGAAGTTAAAATAAACAAAATTTTAGAAAAAAAATCAAACCACAAAGGCCAGTTTGAATGTGATCATTCTGCTGGACCTAAAATGGAAGAATTGAGGGGAGTAAGTTTCATTGTGAAACTTAGTAAGGGAAACACTTGGTTTCTTAAGGAAATGTGACCCTCATTAAAACATGCATCCAAAGACACTAAAACACAAAACCAAAATGCATATATACAGGACATAGCATCCAAATGCAGCATTTAGTCACAACTAACAAACACATGAAATGCGGTAGCAATAGAAACCATAGGTTAGTCCATAAAACATGCAATAAACTTAAGTAAATCACTATGGTAGCCCTCCTTGAGATAATTCTTGGTCTTAGGGAGGATTTTAACACTAGTTAGTACTAACTTTGGGCTCTAGAAACGCTCACTTCACTACCATTATTTTGCACTTCACACTAGGTCACAAAACCTCCAATAAGTGCACTACCCTCACTAAGCTTGGTTCATCAAGATCATGGCTCTCTTCCAAGCTTAGCCCTAGCTCCATGGATGCTTGAAAATAAAGTAAACAATCCATGAGAGCAAGAGAACCCTTACCAAAATGAGTAGGCCGAATTTGTAGCTTGATCCATGAAGTATTCAAGCAATGGCTCTAGTTTGCTTCCACTTGCTTCCTTTTGCCTTCAATTTCAATCTTAGAGGAACAGTGGCTATGGAGAAGATATGGAAGAAGTGTGGAGGAGGGTGGTGGCTGGCTGGTTTAAATACAGGAGAAGAAAATTTGAGTTTGGCTTCTTAAATTAGCTTTAGGACACTAAACATCCTTATTAGCCTTAATCATGCTTTATGTCATTTTCTTTGCCCATAAGCATGATTTCATTGCCCTAAACTTATTGGCCACATTTTTCCCACCTTTTTAACTATTTACCAAGCCATAGCCGCCTCCCCTATTGTTATGGCCTTCCTAGTAGAAAACACAGTTCAGTGAGGTCATTAATTAAATTTATAGATTGGAACCTTATTTCAAGTTCACATAGCAAGAATAAGGAAGTTTACCAAAGTTCACTAACTGTTGAGGAGGTTTGGGCGCTAAATGAGGTTCGGGGGAAAAATGGTAATTTGGCATCTCAAATAGTTGGGCCAGGTCCCAAGTGTTAAAAATGAGGTTTTATAACCTAACTTTTAACCTTAACCCAAACTTAGTTGAAATAAACAAGAATTGACCAAGAATGACAAAGGTTACCAAAAGAAAAGGGTTTAAGTGTTCCATGTCTAATACTTTGGTGGCTTAGGTTTTAAACATGGGTTATATGATGGTAAAGTGGGGGCTAACTGCCATAACCCGAGTTCATCCTTCACACCATCATTTCTTTATCCAATTGAACCCAAAATCAAGAGTTTTTGGTGAAAAGAGAAGCCACCATAAGTATATAGGCCATTGGAAGCTTATTTCGAGCATAAAATTGTGGTTTTGGAGCTTGGAAGCATGTTTCCTCCCACCCCCTCTTTTTGATACGAGGTATTCAATGTGTTCTTGATTGATTTCATTTCTATTAGTTGATTGGGAGCTTGGGTTTTGGTCAGAAGTTAGTAACTTGATTTTTTGTGCCCATATTTGCTTGGAACTTAGGTTGGACTTTGTGGAGCTTGGTTAGTGCAAAAAAGTTGCATAATTCTTTCTTGTTACTTGAAGTTGAGGTAAAGGATTAAGTGCTTCAAGTTTGATTGACGGCATTTAGGTGTTGATGCTTGATGGAATCAAGTAGTTTCATGAATAGCATTGATTGTGGGCAAGTGTCTTTATGGTGCACTATGCTTGGAATTATGGATTGTGTGATGTTTTGATGTATCATAGGAAGTTTGTGATGGTATATTTGTGGCCTATGTAAGTTGTTTTACAGGTCTACGGTGAGTTTAGGTGTCTATCGTATGCAATAAACTCATAGAAAACTAGTAAAGAGGCTTAGAATGATGTTTTCCGAGGTTCAGGACACGAGGTCCTAGCGCCTTAGCAGTGAAGGTGCATTTTTCTCTACATAATAGAGTACTCCTAGCGCCTAGGCCCCAGCTGGCACCTAGGCCTTAGGTGCTTAAGTGCTCCTGGCGTCTAGGCCCTAAAGACAACCTTCCTAGTGCCTAGGCCCCATACACATTTTTCAGCAAATTTTAGCTTTTTCAAATAAGATCCGGGGGAGGGAAGGGATGGTCCTAGGGGTGCCTAAGGGTTGTAATGGTACAATGGCACTCCATAACATCTAAAAACTCTCTTGTGATCTAGGAGTTTCCCATGGTTTTATAAATCGTAAATGTACCTTATGAGAAAACTAGTTCATAGGCCATAATAAATACACCATTACAGGAGGTGGAAGGTTTAGCACCATTGAGAGCTTAGTTCCACCTTTGAGTTCAAGAACTTGATGTGGAAACCTTAGTACACCTAATGGGTTCTTCGGGACCTAGGAAATATCAATCCAACCATAGTGCCCCTGTACAACATAAGGGAGGTTCAACTAGCGGAGAACTTCACTAGTTAGGCTAGTAAGCAATGCTTGCTAGTAGACAAGACTGAAACTTATGTGCATTAAGTTAAGCCTCACACTGTATGAGCTTATAGCAGATTACATATGGTTATATATGTGTTGTCCTTAGTATCTTTTCTTGCAGTTGAAGAACCTTAATGAGAATTACAATTCTCACTCCCTAGTTTTTGTTGTGCAGATTTTGATGGTGTTAGACCCGATCACCACTGAGGGTTGTCATGGTAGTGGCTAATTGAGCACGTGGAGGACTTCTTTAGGTTCGCCATCGGGATTGCATCTAAGGTGAGAGTTAGATGAAAAGATCTCAGTATGATAACCTTGTGTATGTTGTATGTACTAGTTGTCTCTTATGTTTACGGATGGAGTCCTAGACTTTAGGGTTATTCTTGGATGAGGGCATTAATCTACTTTATGTATGACTGCTCCCACACAGTTGTTATGTGTAGTAAATTTATATCAATGTTGATTTTGTATGCTTTGGTTTTCTAAGCCTGTTTTCTATTAAAATACTTAGCCAAGTGAATGTTTTTATTATTTGCTTTAGCTTAAGTCAAAGCATCAAGAGCATGCATCTTGCATATTCTAGGTTAATCAACTAGTATTATGGAGTTTTAATCTGCACACATATATAACTAGCTAATTGCAACCACCGTGAGACTTATTCTCACGGGCTTCCTGGGCAGAGCTGAGGGAGGTTATGTCTGTTTGGTATTAGAGCGTAGAGCTCACTTCATAGACATTGGAGGCTAGGACTGAGATCTAGTTTAAAGTCCATGTGCTAGGATAGTTAATACTGATCAACGTCTGTTGAATCTCGCCTAGCTTTGGTTGAAAGTTGCTATGGTTGACACTATGTCAGGGTCTTTTTGAGGAACTAGAGAACATGGTGAAGGTTCTGGTGAACCAATTATGGCAAGGCTAGATGGGATATCCAAGGTGCTTGAGGGGTTGACATAGAGTATGGTGCAACTGGCATAGGGTATGGCCACTATTGTGATGGAGTTATTTCTAAACCAAGAAAATGAAGGGGCTACCCAGGAAGGAAATGATGACCAGGGGAATGATCCACCCCAAGGTCAAGAGAGGCAGGCCGATCAACAGCAAGTACATAAAGCCCATGAGAGGCAATATTCTATTTATGAGCATGAGGATGAGCTAGCTGATATTGAGTTTCCAAGCAGGGGAGAAACCATACACTAGATGAGATTGCTTGAGAAATTGAAAATAGTTGACCCACCAAACATTGATGGGTTAGGTGACCCCAATAGAGTAGTGGATTGGTTGTCAAGGAAGAACCGACTTTTTACTTATGGAGGTTATGAGTCCCAGCAAATGATGGCCTTAGTGCCTTTCTTTTTAAGAGGGAGGGCTAGTTTATGGTGGGATGATGTGATGGAGATGTTGAGGGAAAGTAATGGCACTCTACTGGAGCACAAGGAAAATATGCTTAAATTCTCAGACTTCGAGAGGAAGTTCCAACAGGAATATATCAATGAAGCTGCACAAGATTATAAGAGGATTCAGTTTGAAAATCTAGTTTAATGAGAGATCTCTGTGAGGGAGTATGAGCAACGTTACAATTCCCTCATACAGTATGCTCCTTATATGGCCGATAATGATGAGTTAAAGGCCAAAAAGTTCTTTCAAGGCCTTAAGCCCGTGCTTCAAAGGTATATGGCGATGGTTGACATCTGAAGCTATTGCTAAGTGGTTCAAAGGCATTGGCCTTAGAGAGAAAAATAGAAGATTCAAGAATATCAAGCAAGAAGGTGGAGGTTGGTCCATCCAACCTAGGAAAAAGCACTGGGAAATGACCAATGGTAGGAAGGATAACTGAAAGTCGAGGCCCATTCAAGAGGAAGAAAGTGGGTTTGTGCCTTAAGTGTAGGCGGTTCCATGGCACAAAAGCTATGTACTTTGGGAATAGACATTTGCAACATTTGTGGTTAGAGTGGTCATTGGGCGAGAGAATGCCCACTGGCTTAACCCTTGCCAAGTCCGCCTAAGAATCCACCCCCTGTACCACTTGCCATAGGAAATTGACCTGGTGTGGCCGTAGTAGCAGTTGAGCTAAGGGTCTTTACCTTAGTTAGTCAAATAGCCAAGGAGCCAGTCTTCATTCAAGGTAATTTTATTTTTCAAAATGGTAGTGTTAAAGTACTTTTTGATACGGGAGCTACTCTTTCTGTGATATCATCTACCTTGGTAGATAAGCTTAAATTATAGCAAAAAATCTTAGATGAGTTAAGACTCATCAGAACTGCAAGGAGGAATTTTATTATGGCCAATGAGGTGGTTACTAGGTATTCTTTGTAGTTAGGCAACCATGATTTCTCTTGTGAGTTGTGGGTGATAAAGTTGAGGTCTTATGACCTAGTATTGGGAATGGATTGGCTAAGTAAGAACAAGGTGCAAATTAACTGTGCTAGTCACTCAGTCGACATTACTAATGCTCAGCGAGCTAGGATGATTTGCACAGGAGGGCATCCAGTGCTAAGAGTTTGCTCCTTAGACTTATGGATTCCATCCCCATAGTTGATGAAAAGGAGTATTATGCTTTGAATGGGGTGGCCATAGAAGAAGAACTTAGGGAAATTCCTATAGCCAATTAGTTTCCTGAGGTGTTCCTAGTGGAGTTACTGGGGTTACCACCTAAGCGGGATACCGAGTTTTCAATTCACCTCCAGCTTGGCACAGAACCAATTTCAATACCTCCATATGGAATGTCAGCTCCTAAAGTAGATGAGCTGAAGAAGTAGTTGGAGGAACTGCTAAAGAAAGGATGTATAAGGCCTAGTGTATCACCGTGGGGAGCCCTCGTGTTGTTTGTGAAGAAGAAGGATGGAACTTTAAGACTGTGCATCAACTATAGAAAGTTGAATGCAATAACAATCAAGAATAAGTATCTGCTTCCTAGGATTGATAACTTGTTTGATAGGTTGAGGGGAGCGAATGTGTTCTCTAGGATTGACCTCAAGTCTGGATACTTCCAGATCAGAGTTAAGGAGGAAGATATCTTAAAGACTGCCTTTAGGACAAGATATGGGCACTATGAGTATACAGTTATGCTGTTTGGTATGACCAATGCCCCGACAGTATTCATGGAAGCCATGAATAGGATCTTCAGACCATTCTTAGATCAGTTTGTTGAAGTCTTCATTGATGATATCTTGGTATACTCATAGCCTACCCAAGAGCATGAGTAGCACCTTAGGACAGTTTTGCAAGTGCTGAAGGATAATCAATACCATGCAAAGTTGTCCAAGTGTGAGTTTTGGTCTGAGAGGATATAGTTTTTGGGACACATCATTAGTTCCCAGGGGCTGTCAGCTGACCCTGAGAAGGTTCAGGCGATAGTAGAATGGAAGAAGCTAACTACAGTTATGGAGATATGGAGCTTTTTGGGCTTGGCAGGCTACTACAGGAGATTCATGGAGAAATTCTCTATGATAGCAACACCGTTGACAGCCTTGACTAAGAAAGCTCAGAAATTTGATTGGGTGCCAAAGTGTGAAGAAGCATATTTGGAATTGAAGAAGAGGTTGACAAGTGCACCGATGCTTCGGGTTCTGATTTAGGGTATGTATTGATGCAGGAAAATCAGTTGATCGCCTATGGTTCAAGGTAGTTGAGGCCTAATGAGTTGAACTACCCAGTTCATGACCTTGAGCTAGTAGCAGTAGTTTTTGCTCTTAAGCTTTGGAGGCATTACTTGTTGGGGAGATCATTCCAAATTTTCAGGAACCATAAGAGTTTGAAATCGTATTCACTCAAACAGAGTTGAACGTGAGGGAATGTCAGTGGATTGAATACATAAAGGATTATGATTACCCAATTAAGTATTGAGCTGGGAAAAGAAATGTAGTAGCAGATGCTCTTAGTCGGAAGTACACGGAAGTGATCCTATATAAGGATCAGGCTACAAGTTCCATGGGAAGGACTTTGGGGGATTGTTTCTTCACCTTGAATGAGTTTTGGCAAGACCAAGAAAGATCCCTAGTCTACACTTTGGAGATTCAATCAACCTAGTTGACTAAGATGAAGGAAGCTCAAAGCAAGGATCTGTTGTTGAAAAAGATTTCAGGCGAACAAAAGTCTGGTACTATAAGAAGGGAGTTTCAGTACAAATATGGAATACTACACCATGGATATCAACTCCATGTGCCAAATGTAGAGGGACTTAGGCAACAAGTCCTCTAGGAGGCATATAGTAGTATGCTGAATTTACATCCTGGTGTTAGTAAGATTTACAACAATCTGAAGATGCACTTTTGGTGGCTAGGACTTAAGAGAAATGTAGTTAGCTTTGTGGCTAAGTATTTGACATGTCAGATGGTTAATTCAGAACATCATAATCCGATAGGTAGTCTCCAAAGTTTACCTCTATTAGAGAGGAAGTGGAGATCCATCACAATGGACTTCCTAGTTTGGTTGCTAAATACCCGAAGCCAATATGACTCGATATGGGTAGTGGTCGATAGGTTGACTAAATTGGCACACTTCATACCCATAAAGATTACCTATACAATGGAGAGGTTGGCTAAATTATATATCAAGGAAGTTATGAGGTCATACTACATACCAGATTAGATCATATTTGATAGGGATCCCCAGTTGTATCAAGGTTGTGGAATGCTTTCCAAGAGACATTAGGAAGTAAGGTTAGTCTCAGTACTACTTTCCATCCTCAAACCAATGGGCAATCTGAGAGAGTGATACAAACCTTGGAAGATATGTTACATATGTATGCCATAGACTTCAGAGATGATTAGGACCAACACTTGCCACTAATTGAGTTTGCTTACAATAACAGTTATCAAACTGTTATAGGTATGGCACCATATGAGGCACTGTAAGGTAGGCAATGCATGACACCCCATTATTGGGCTGACCTTTCAGATAGGTTAGTCGTCAATCCTGAAATCATAGCTGACACCACAGTAAAAATTAAATTAATCCAAAAATGGATTAAAGTAGCCAATGACCGACAGACTCAGTATGCATATTTGAGGAGATAAGATTTGAGTTTTGAAGTTGGTGATAAAGTACTTCTCAAAGTATCTCATTTGAAAGGAGTAACCCGATTTGGGTAGAGGGGCAAGTTGGCCCCTGGGTATATTGGACCCTACGAGATCTTGGAGAAAGTAGGGAAGGTGGCATATTGGTTGGCATTACCACCCAACTTGTCCCAAGTGCACAACGTGTTTCACATTAGTCTTCTACATAAGTGCATAGTTGATTTGGGACAAGTTGTTAACCCAACGGTGGTACCCATCTAGGAGGACATGACCTAAGAGGAAAGGCCCATTAAGATCCTCGATAGGCAAGTTAGGAAGCTATGAACTAAGTGGATTGCAATAGTTAAGATCCTTTGGTCGAACCATAGTAAGGAGGAAGCTAATTGGTAGATGGAGCAGGATATGCTGAAAAGGTATCCTAGTGAGTTCCCTTTGTTGTAGCAAAATTTGGAGGACTAAATTTCGGAAGGAAGGGAGAATGTTATGGCCCCCCTAGTGAAAAACTTAGTTCAGGGAGGTAATTAATTAAATTTATAGATTGGAACCTTATTTCAAGTTCACATAGCAAGAACAGGGAAGTTTACCAAAGTTCACTAAGTTTTGAGGAGGTTTAGGCATTAAACGGCGTTCGAGGAAAAATGGTAATTTTACATCTCAAATAGTCAGGCCAGGTCTCGAGTATTAAAAATGATGTTTTATAACCTAACTTTTAACTTTAACTCAAACTTAGTTGAAATAAATAAGAATTGGCCAAGAATGACAAAGCTTACTGAAAGAAGGGGGTTTAAGTGTTTCATGTCTAATACTTTGGTGGCTTAGGTTTTAAACATGGGTTATAAGATGGTAAAGTGGGGGATGGCTACCATAACCCGAGTTCATCCTTCACACCATCATTTCTTCATCCAATTGAGCCAAAAATCAAGGGTTTTTGGTGAAAAGAGAAGCCACCATAAGTATATAGGCCATTGGAAGCTTCTTTCAAGCATAAAATCATGGTTTTGGGGCTTGGAAGCATGTTTCCTCCCACCCCCCCTTTTTGATACGAGGTAATCAATGTGTTCTTGATTGATTTCATGTTTATTAGTTGATTAGGAGCTTGGGTTTTGGTTAGAAGTTAGTAACTTGATGTTTTGTACCCATATTTGTTGGGAACTTAGGTTGGACTTTGTGGAACTTGGTTGGTGCGAAAAAGTTGCCTAATTCTTGCTTGTTACTTGAAGTTGAGGTAAGGGATTAAGTGTTTCAAGTTTGATTGATGGTATTTGAGTGGTGAAGTAGTTTCATGAATAGCATTAATTATGGGCAAGTGTCTTTACGGTGGACTATGCTTGGAATTGTGGATTGTGTGATTTTTTGATGCATCATAGGAAGTTTGTGATGGTGTATTTGTGGCCTATGTAAGTTGTTTTATAGGTTTATGGTGAGTTTAGGCATCTATTGTATGCCGTAAACTCATAGGAAACCATTAAAGAGGCTTAGGTTGGTGTTTTCGAGGTTCAGGACACGGGGTCCTAGCACCTCAGCACCAAAGGCACATTTTTCTCTTCGTATAACAAAGTACTCCTAGAGCCTAGGCCTTAGGTGCTCAAGTGCTCTTGGTGCCTAGGTGCCAGAGACACCCCTCCTGGCACCTAAGCCCCACAAGCATTTTTTAGCAAATTTCAACTTTTTCAAATGAGATCTGGGGGAAGGCTGGGGTGGTCCTAGGGGTGCCTAAAGGTTGTAATGGTACAATGGCCCTCCAGAACATCTAAAAACTATCTTGTGATCTAGGGGTTTTCCCATAGTTTTGTAAATGATAAATGTACCTTATGAGAAAACTAGTTCATAGGCCATAACAAATACACCATTACAAGAGGTGGAAGGTTTAGCACCATTGAGACCTTAGTTGTACCTTCGGGTTCAAGGCCTCGATAAGGAAACCTTAGTACACCTAATGGGTTCCTTGGGACCTAGGAAATATCAGTCCAACCATAGTTCCCCTGTACAACATAAGGGAGGTTCAACTAGTGGAGACCTTCACTAGTTAGGCTAGTACGCAATGCTCGCTAGTAGACAAGACTTTGCCTTGTAGTTCAAGGACTAGGTAGAGGACAAGTTCCATGAGACTGAAACTTATTACGGTGGACTATGCTTGGAATTGTGGATTGTGTGATTTTTTGATGCATCATAGGAAGTTTGTGATGGTGTATTTGTGGCCTATGTGAGTTGTTTTACAGGTTTATGGTGAGTTTAGGCATCTATTGTATGCCGTAAACTCATAGGAAACCATTAAAGAGGCTTAGGTTGGTGTTTTTGAGGTTCAGGACACGGGGTCCTAGCACCTCAGTACCAAAGGCACATTTTTCTCTCCGTATAACAAAGTACTCCGTATAACTTGTTGGGTTTTGGGAGCCAAACAACGCAGTGGAATTTAACCGAAACCCTCTAGGATCCAAGTGAAACGGGGTAAATCGGGTGTCTGAAAGTTTTCATACCTAATTTTCGATTGAGATCTCTCACTCAACTGTAGAGTCGAATCACAAAACCTGAACAATTGACATGTTCAGGCTCTGTGTGGTATCCACACGAGCCTGTCGGGATCACCATGCTTCCACCGCGTCCCGGCAGATGCGTTTCTCTTGCGGTCGCAGTGCTAGCTTGTGTCCTCCAAGGAATTGCAAGAGCAGAGTGCGGCTGTCCTTTTGGGAGGCTAGGGCAAGGAGACCTACGAATTTCTCACTAAAAGTTGTATTTATAGTGAGACTCAACTTCCAAGCCTAATGGGTTTCAAAGCCCTAATCCAATTAGGCTTTAATTTCGGGCTTAATAATGGGTCAACTATTGGGCCCATATTAATACGAAATTAAAGTGAAACCATAACCCAAATAATTAGCCCATGCACTTTAATGATCCAAATAGCTCTATGTGTGCGACCTAATATGCTCTTGCCACGTTGGCAATGATCATAAATCACATTTATGATCATAAGCAATGAGCGGTGTCTAGCAACACGTCATTGCTACCCAAGTGACAAAATTGTCGGTGATTCGACTAAACCTTTATGATCATCAGCGATATACGCCATTGTCCCTTTGTCCAAGATTTCAAGACTAAGCACGAGACATGGAATATGTCAATCTCGTATAGCCCAATCTTTGGTTTCTTGATTACCGAGTAGACTAACTTAAACTGATGACATTGATATCGTATATCAACTCATCTGAGCATGGCCATGCATTTTCTAAGTCTCACTCTATCAAGGGGCCCAAAGATATCACTCCCGTTACATAGGAGGGACAAATCCCATCTTGATCATACAAATCCCTCCGCATGATAAGTGACATACCCAATGACCTCCTTCAAGTTCACTCAATTACGAGCAACAAAGGAAAGTATCAAAGTATGTGACTCACATGTAGGGAACCTTGATGATTTTAGGTCGAAGGACTACATATACCATATCACTATGAGAATCACTTATGACACTCATATAACGATCCATGTAGTGTTCTCATGGTGGGTCGGTCCAGTACACAAGTTCTCCAACTTGTACCCATATGTAGACTACATATCTCATATTAGTCTCCACATATGCTAGTTGTTATGTATTATTGCAACCTGCTCCACAATAATACTAGACTATGGACATTTAAGAATATCATTATTCTAGGGTTACAATTATGTTTATTACGTTACGCAAAAACAAAACAATGAACATAATTGCTGGATTAATGCCTTGATAAAATATCATGACTCAATGTGCAAAAATACAATCATCTCATGATTGGCCTTTTGGGCACAACACTAACAGTACTAACTATAGTTTTTCTTGGCCACAGTGGATAATTGGGCACGTGGAGAAATTTTTTAGGCTCGCCACCGAGATTGCATCTAAGGTGAGAGTTAGATGAAAAGATCTCAGTAGGATAGCCTTGTGTATATTGTATGCACTAGTTGTCTCTTATGTTTATGCATGGAGTCCTAGACTCTAGGGTTGCTCTTGGATTAGGGAATTCATCTACTTTATGTATGAATGCTCCCACACAGTTGTTATATGTAGTAAATTCATATCAATGTTGATTTTGTATGCTTTGGCTTTCTGAGCCTGTTTTCAATTAAAATACTTTGCCAAGTGAATGTTTTTATTATTTGCTTTAGCTTAAGTCAAAGCATGAAGAGCATGCATCTTGCATATTCTACGTTAATCAACCAGTATCATGGATTTTTAATCTGCACACATATATAACTAGGCAATTGCAATCACTGAGAGACTTGTTCTTATAGGCTTCCTGGGTAAGGCCGAGGGCGGGCATGTCACCCATGGTGAGATAACCCCACAATTCCACCATTTGACTTAAGTCAAAAGCTTGAACACCTTAAGGTTTACACTAAGACATTTTGGTCCTTAATGCCTTTCGTCTTTCCTTTGTCCAAACTTGTCTTCTGTTAGCAATTTGGTCCTCCAATAGTACTTTCAAACCATTCATATCCTTCCCATAACTTTCCAACGCTCTTTCTTGAGAGTTTGGCAATTAAGTACTTGAATTTCCAAAACCTTACAAAAAGGTCCACAGGTTACTTGAAAAGCAAGCAATCCTTAAGGCTTTTCTTGGGGGCCAAGTTACCAACTTAGAACTTTTTAAGGAGGTCATGATTATACCTTTTATCCTTCACACTTCAATCACTATGAAGAGAATTATACAATATATTGGTTTTTTTTTTACCATTTTGCCATAGTTGTAATTCTGTAATTTTTATGAGGTGGCAACAATTCTCCCTGATAGCCGAAGGGCTATCACCCCCAAGATCATCTGATTGGCTAGCCTAACACCGCCCTTAGAAATAGCTTAGCCCCAACCTCGGGGCATTCTCAACACCACCCTCGAAAAGGAACATGACTAACTTCGGGAAAAGGTGTCTTCACCACCCTCGGATTTTCAAAGCTACCGACCTCGGAAAAGTAGATCCACCATCCTCGACAGAGGAAAAAGTCTCCCAGAGGTGACCAACTATTCCAAAGGGCCTTCCTTGATGGCCCTCAGAGGGAAAATCTCTACTCGAAGGGGTCTCACGGAGATACGACAAAAATGGTAAAGGAGCCTCTAACAGAGAGACCTCGCACATGCCCCTGCCCCATGGCTAGAACAGCCTACTACCAGCTGGAGATACCTGCCTTAGAAGGTACGGATCAGATCTGATTGAACACGTGTCATGATATGGACATGCTGTGTCAAATGGCCTCCTCCCTCCACTCTCCTATAAATACTTGGGAAGGACCTTGGTAAGGAAAGGAGACTCTCACTATTCTCTACTCTCTACTCTTTACTACTACTCTCACAAATACTAACTTGGGTGTCAGAGGCTCCTCCCCTGGAAACACACTCCGGGGAGCTTCTAACCCATGTTTGTTGTAAGTGTTTCAGACATCTCTACACAGGAAGTCCTCCCAGTGGGCCAACATGTCATTCAACAAAGATGCTACCAGACATCATTTGGTGCCATTTATGGGTACCCATTCTTAGGTCGCCGTTGTTGACACTCAGCATTCTAAGGACAAGGGATTCCCGAGGTCCTAGTCTGCACCAGAAAGTCAAGCGGTAACTGAACAGCCTGTGGCGGAGACTTCCTTGCCTGAGGACAAACATCCTTAGACAGTCATGAGGGGCTTTCTATGTGACTTTAAGCACTCGATTGTGGTTGAAATGACCCAACAGCTCGAACAAAGGTGGTCACAACCAGCCCCTAGGGGAAAGGCACCTTCTTCTAGTACCCGTCAAGAGAGAAGCCCAAGGTTACCTTGCCGGAGCTCCAGAAGTGGGAGTTATCACGATGAGTCTTCAACAGAGAATGTACCTTCCAGAGGACATTGAGCTAGAGAAACAACGCCAACGGAGCCAAGAACTTCCCGCCAACGAAGTCCATCCACTGACGGGAAGTCCCAGTCCCCTCATCGGTGAAGTTACTCGCTGAAAAGACAACGTCACTCTCTGTTGCCAGTGACTACCGGGCAATGAGGAGAGGAGAGCACTACCATCCTCATGGAGAGAATCTTTGAAAGGCTGGAGAAGGTGGAAAAACAGGTGAAGCCCAGCAGCATCTTCGTTGAGTGACATTGTTACTTTTGGAGGGACTTCCTGAGAGGGAGAACGCTTGGAGGCCAGATTTCCCAGGAGAGTGTGCCTGAAAAGATCAGAAGAGAGGGTTAGGAGGTCCCCGGGGTGTTTTTTCGGGGAGGAGCCTCCGACGCCCAAGTCAGTGTCCTGAGAAGGTAAAGGGGGAGCACTAAGGTTTTAGTGGCCATGCCTGTTTGTGTTTTCTCAAGGAGAGGGGTCTGATCCAGGATCGATCCTTTGCCAGGGTTTGTTTCCTGGTATTTATAGAAGTGTCTAGCCCGTTCAGATCATGACACGTGTTCGATCAGATCTTTTCTGTCAACATACAAAGTCCATTCTGGCTCACCTTCGTTTGGATCCGGATGGCTGTCTTCGGTGGTGGGTACTTCAGCAATGAAGTCTGCCAGAGCTTGAGCTTTTATGGCTTTTTGAGGTTCATAAGTGATGTCGTGTTCGCCAAGCTCTATACACCATTTGGAAAGCCTTCCCGAATAATCAACTTTTCTCATGACATCACGTAGAGGTAGACTGCTTCGGACGATGATAGGGTGAGCCTGAAAATATGGTCACAGCCTTCTTCCTGCTAGCACCAAGGCATATATAGCTTTTTGCAACAAAGGATACCTGACTTCGGCGCCATGCAGGGACTTGCTTACATAATAAACCGGCCATTGCTTCGGCCCTTCCTCTTTCACAAGGACCGAGCTTACTGCTTTTTCTGTGACGGCGAGGTATAATACGAGGGGCTCTCCCTCGCGGGGTTGCCGCAGAGTGGGCAGACCGGCTAAGTAGATTTTGAGTTCTTCCCAGGCCCTTTGGCAGTCTTCATCCCAAGGATGATCATTACTTCCGAGGTTGTCCTCCTTTTTTGCTGCCTTAGTGAGGACTTTGAAGAATGGTCGACACCGGTCTCCATACCTGGAAATAAACCTGCTAAGAGAGGTTATCCTTCCGGTGAGTCTCTGCACATCTTTTATTGTGGCAGGAGTTCGGAACTCGAGCAGAGCCTTAATTTTTTCTGGGTTAGCATCAATGCCTCTTTCTGATACCATGTACCCAAGGAACTTTCCCGAGGTCACTCCGAAGATGCACTTTTCGGGATTAAGACGGATCCCGAAGGCTCTGAGCTGGTGGAAAGTTTCCTTTAGATCTGCGACGTGGTCGCCAGGCAGCTTGCTCTTGACTATCATGTCATCGACATATACTTCCATGTTTCTCCCTATTTGGTCGTTAAAGACCTTGCTCATCAACCTCTGGTAGGTGGCTCCTGCGTTTTTTAGCCCGAAGGGCATTCTGACGTAACAGTATGTTCCTCCCTCGGTGATGAAGGCGGTTTTCTCCTCATCTTCGGGGTCCATCCTTATTTGATGATACCCACTGAAGGCGTCTAAGAAACTTAGGAGCCCGTATTCGGCAGTTGAGTCTACCAATTGGTCTATCGGTGGGAGAGGGTATGAGTCTTTTGGGCAAGCATCGTTCAAGTTTCTGAAGTCGATGCACATCCGGAGCTTACTGCTTCCTTCTTTTGTGGCAATAACCACGTTGCTTAACCATTCGGGGTACTTGACCTCCCTGATGACATCAGCGTTCAACAGGCGCTGGACTTCGGTTTTGACAAAGTTACTTTTATGGACTGAGATGCCCCGTTTCTTTTGCCGGACAGGTTTTGCTTCCGGACTTACTCTAAGGCTATGCTGTATTACGTTAGGGTTTACCCCTAGCATATCTTTCGGCGAGTAGGCAAACAGATCTTTATTTGCCAGCAGAAAAGATACAAGTTTTTTCTTGTCACCTTCGGCCAAGTTCTTCCCTATTCGGGTACTTTGGCCTGGGACAAGTTCTACTTTTTCCATTTCCGCTTTCGCGGGATCTTCTGCCTCGCCCTTCTTTGGTGCCTTTGCCTCCACCGTTTGTGCGAAGTTGTTTGCCGGAGCTTTTCGTGCCTTGACGAACACCTTCCTTACTTCGCCCTGATCTATGAAGATTTCCGCATCTCCATCCTTGGTGGCGAAAGTGACAGTTAAGTACTTCACATCAGGGCGAATGTGCAGATTTCCCTGTGTCTGTCTTCCAAGGATGGCGTTGTACGATGAAGGGACATTCATGACAATGAACCTTGCCATTGTGGAGGCGAATAATTCAGCAGTCCCATCTACCGAAGTTCCTTTCAGCATTAAGGGGAGATCGATCCATCCGAGGACAGGCAGTTCGGATGGTCCTACCCCGAAAGTAGGCGAGGTGACGTGCTTGAGGTCGCTGCTAGATATGCCCAAGTTCGGCAGTAAGTGTGAAAACAGGACGTCGGCGTTTGATCCATCGTCGAGCAACACTCTCTTGACGTCCCAGTTTCCTATCCTCGCCATGATCAACAGCGGATCGTCATGGGGAAAGATGACGGCGGAACCATCCTTGCGGGCCAGTTTCTTTGTCGGACTCTGATATTCCATGACTGCTATTTCTCTGGCCTTCCTCTTTCTTTCCGAGGATGGGAGCCCCGTCGTGATTGTTTGTATTATTCCCGCAGGAGGTGGAGGGCGCCTTTTCAGACTTCGGTTCCTCCGCCTGTCGGAGTCGTAGTCCTCATCTTCTGCCTTTCCTTCCTCCTCTTTTCTCCCTTTCAGGGACGGCATCCGCAGATAACGTCGAAGTTGGCCCAGTTTTATCAGCGACTCTATATACTTCTTCAATTGGAAGCAGTCTTCGGTGTCGTGGCCGTGGTCGCGGTGAAACTGGCAGAACTTCTTTATGTTCTTCTTGTTATCAGCGATCATGGCCCTTGGCCGCTGAATCTGAGTCCCCTGCCTTTCCATTGTCATGAGGATGTTGGTTCTCGTGGTGTTCAGGGGTGTGAAAATTGGGAGTTTCCTTCCCCGCATTCTCCGAGGTCGGCCTGCCTGTTCGGTTGGATACCGGGTTTGCTGGTTGGACCCTTCGGCCCGGGTGTGATCGGACTTCGGTCCACCCATTCTCAGCTCTTCGGCCGTCATGTGCTGTTCGGCCCTTCGGTAAAATTCGCCAAGCGTGTCCGGGGGGTCCTTGGAGAACTCGTAAAACAGCTGTGAGTCCCTCCGAAGGCCCCGCGTCATGGCGAGAATGCGTATTTCGGGCCGAAAGTCCAGGACACTCAAAGCTTCTCTGTTGAATCTTTCGACATAGTCGCGGATGGTTTCTCCATTTCTTTGCGCTATGTCGAACATTTGGACAGGCATCTTCGCCGTTGGCCGACTTCCAATAAATTGCTGCGTGAAGGCCGTGGATAACTCCTGGAACTCCGTGATGGTTCCTGGAGCCAATGAATTATACCACGCAGTTGCTGGTCCTGTGAGGGTGACCTCGAAACATTTGCACAAGGTAGCGTCGTCGGCACTGTGCATCATCATGCTGCGTCTGTACTTGGTCAGATGGGCCTGTGGATCAGTGCGGCCATCATAAGTTTCCAGCCGAGGTACTCTGAAGTCGCCTGGCATGGCTGCCCCAACTACAGCTTGGGTGAACGGGGACTCATCCCCACAAAAGGTTCCAGACAGCCTGGCCCAGACGGGTTTGCGGGCTACCTGTTTTTCCACCCTGTCTAGTCTCGCTAGTATCCTCTCCATAAGGATCGTGGCACTAGGTTCTTCCTCTGGGAAGGGAGATTGCCAGCGCCTCTTCGGGGAGTGAGTTCGGCGTCGGGGGGACAGGGACTTCGCCTCAGGCGACGAACTCCTTCGATGTGGGATTTTAGGTTGCTTGGACCCTGTTTGTCCCGCAAGCCGTGCCCCGAGGGGCATGTTTTCCATTTAAGACTCCTCACGCGGGTCTCTGCTTCCCGAACTACGATGGGTTGGCTTGGGGCTTCTCTCCCGAGGGCGTGCTGGCGAGGGAGGCCTTTGGGCCTGAGTTTGTTGTGGCCACCTTCGGTCTATCTGCTGTGTCATTTCAGCCACAACAGAACGCTGAAAGTCACGTAGAAAGCTCATAGTAATGACTAGAGAGCGCTCTTCCTTGGGCGCGGAAGTCCCTGGAAGGGTTTGCTCAGTAGTCGGTTGAGCTCCAGGTGCGGACGGGGACCTCGGGAGTCCCTTGTCCTTCGAACGCCGAGTTTCAACAACGGCAACCTCAGAGTGCTTTCCCACAGACGGCGCCAAATGATGCCCAGCAGCATCTTCGTTGAGTGACATTGTGACTTCTGGAAGGACTTCCTGAGAGGGAGAACGCCTGGAGCCCAGATTTCCCAGGGGAGTGTGCCTGAAAAGCTCAGAAGAAAGGGTTAGGAGGTCCCCGGGGTGTTTTTCCGGGGAGGAGCCTCCGACGCCCAAGTCAGTGTCCTGAGAAGGTAAAGGGGGAGCACTAAGGTTTTAGTGACCTTGCCTGTTTGTGTTTTCTCAAGGAGAGGGGTCTGATCAAGGATCGATCCTTTGCCAGGGTTTGTTTCCTGGTATTTATAGGAGTGTCCAGCCCGTTCAGATCATGACACGTGTTCGGTCAGATCTTTTCTGTACCTTCGGGCGTAGGGGACAAGTAGCTGTTTGCAGGCTCCTCGAGCCTTGGTCCGAGACAGGTCGTGACAAGACCTGGACGGCGTCGGCGTGTTAGATCGCCGTTTGAGGCAGCATGTAGCGCCTATGGGCGACATGTCAGAGGCTCCTTAAATGCTCATGCCGTACTCCCGAGGTCCTCTGGGCGAGGTCGTCTTTGACACAGATACCCTTCCTCGGGAGCTATGCTCATGGTTTCGGGGAGTTCCCTGGTTTGGAGGTTCCGCCTTCGGGGAGATCCTCTTCTGCTTGCAATAGTCAGTTCTTCATATCCGAAGGCGATCCACTCGGGGGAGCCGGCAACATCTTTGAAATCCCTAGCGTACTAGCCGAAGTCCCAAGTTCGAGGCTCTTGACTTCGCTCCCTCCGAGGTCAGTGATAGCACCTATTTCGGATGATGCCAGGCTTCCCGATCACACTTTCGGCAGGAAGTATGTTCTGAAAGAGGCGATAGCCCTTTGGCTATCAACAGGTTTCTAGAAAACCTGTCTGGTCAAGGTTGTCGGAGACCTTCACCAGAGAAGAGTCACCCTTTATCCGTGTAGTAGTAGAGGCACCTATGCCGAGTAACTTCTGAGTGCCACACTTGGAGACATATGATGGACGCACCTATGTTGCATGGTGCTAATGACGCCACACTTTGCAAGTGTTTCGAAGTCACCTTGTCAAGGCCGGCAACTGCGTGGTATAACTCCCTGGCTCCCGGAACCATAATGGGCTTCCAGGAGTTATCCACTGCATTCACCCAGCAGTTCATCGGAAGTAGACTGACAATGAAGATGCCCTTCCAAATGTTTGACATAGCCCAGAAGAATGGGTAAACCATTCGGGACTATGTCGAGAGTTCAACCAAGAAGCCCTAAGTGTGCCTGACTTCCGCCCCAAAATCCGCATCCTCGCCATGATTAGGGGACCTATGACAGATTCACAACTCTTCTATGAGTTCTCCAAAGATCCCTTCAACACCTTTGGATAATTCTACCGAATGGCAGAACAGCACATGACGGCTAGAGAGCTGAGGATGGGAAGGCCGAAGTTTGATCACAATAACTCCGAGGGAGTCACCAACCTCGGTACCCCACTGAGGACAGGGGTAGACCTCAAAAACAAAAGGGGAAGAGGCCAGTGTCGTTCACCCCCCTGAACACCACAAGGACAAACATACCGATGGCCATGGAAATGCAAGGAACATCAATCCAGCGTCCGAAGGAAATGACCTCAGACAATAAGAAGAATATGAAGAAGTTCTGCCAATTCCATCGGGACCATGGGCACGATACCGGATATTGCTTTTAGCTGAGAAAATACATTCAATCCCTGATCAAGCAAGGACAACTTCACCATTACCTGCGAATGCTATCTCCCAAAGCCCGGGAAAGGAAGGGGGAAGATAGAAGGGGAGAGGATGAGGACTATGATTCTGACTGATGTCAGAATAGAAGTCCTGGAAAACACCCACCACCTCCGGTAGGAGTAATCCAGATGATTGCCACGGGAATACCCTCGACTGAAAGGAAAAGGAAAGTCCAAGAAATCTCGATGATGGAACTCAGCAACCTGGTGAACAAGCTTGTTCAAAAAGATGGGTGTTACCCACTCCGGGGTAGTCCAATTATGGTGCCAAAATTGTGCATTTAAACTCCCATGATTGGTAATGTTCTGTAGGCCATCAGAACACTACGCTTAGTGTGCATACCCAAGTGGCCCTCTTGGGCACTATGTAAACACATGCATATTGGTCCAACCATCACAAACATATTCACATTTCAAGCACACCATGGCAGCAAAGAAAGAAAACGCTAGCACAAATCTTAATTTTGGCTACCACACATTAGGCAATCTTGTTAAGTTCTAGTGACCAGCCCCTGTGCCTGTAACTTCCACTATTAAACTGTATCATTCTAGCCACATACCCCCTATTTTATTTTCTCCATTACCAAGTAGAGACTTAGAGAAAACCAAGGAATCTTGTTTTACATCAATAGCCCACCTATGAACCATGTTATAGATTTTTTAAGTCGGTTACAAAATTCTAACCAAATGAACAGTAACTTAGCCAACTTTGGAATGCCATATCTTTGGCTACAGGGCTCCAAATTCAGAAATTATAGATCCCAGTTCAACCTCTAGATGTTATCTAGGAGTGGTAAAAATTTCATACCATGGTTCTTTCTACACAGGGAGATATAGAACTTTAAGTCCAGAGTTAAAATTCTAGTCACTTTATGACCATTTTGACCATACAAAATTTCATAAGTCTGCAAACACTTCATTCAGAAGGGAAAAACCCTCCAAACTATCCCATATATGTCCATTACACATAGGAATTACATTCTCTTTCTTTTAACAACTTTATGTGGCTAAAATAGAATTTACAAGTAAGCAGCCCATCATTCACACTTAGGCAACTTTGCACCACACCACTTACATAGCCAAAATATTACTCAAATGCTCACTTACTTGTCTCATTTTACATACACTACATGTACATGCATACATGCACTAGAATATGGTCTTAACTCAGCTAAATACACACCCTAGGTTATAGGAGTGCCTGAGACACAATAGACTCTACAAAATAGGATGCTGGACAGCTGCTGCAGAACACAATAATTACCACCATTAAAAATACCAAATGTGCTCCTAAAATCACCAAAATTTTGCAGATCACAAGTAGACATATGGAAGTTCATGTACGTAAAATTTTAGATCAAAACTCAAATCACAAAGGTCAGTTTGAATGTGATCTTTCTGCTAGACCTGAAATGACAAAATTGAGGGGAGTAAGTTTTATTGAGAAACTTAGTAAGGGTAGCACTTGGTTTCAATAGGCAATGTGACCATCATCAAAACATGCATCCAAAGACATTAAAACACAAAAACCACAATACGTATATACAAGATAGAGCAACCAAATGCAGCAGCCATTCACAACCAACAAACACATGAAATGCAGTAGCAACAATAACCATAGATTAGTCCATAAAACACATAATAAACATAACCTAATCACTATGGTAGCCCTCCTCAAGATAATGCTTGGTCTTAGGAGGATTTTAACACTATTTAGTACTAACTTTTGTGCTCTAGAAACCTAGAAATTAGCTGCCATCTATACACTTCACACTAGGTCACAAAACCTTGAATAAGTGCACTCCCCTCACTCAGCTTGGTTCATCAAGCTTAGGGCTTTCTTCCAAGCTTAGCCCTAGCTCCATGGTTGCTTGAAAATATAAAAAACAACCCATGAGAGCAAGAGAGCCCTTACCTTATGGGTATGCTGAAATTGGAGCTTGATCCTAGGTGCACTCAAGCAATAACACCAAATAGCTTCCAATTGTGCTTCCTTGACTTCAATTGCAAGTACTTTTGAGTTTGAAGCTATGGTGGGAATGGAGGAAGTGTGGAGGAGAGGGCTGGTTTCTCTTTTGCTGGTGAAGGCCAAAATTTGGGAGATAAGGAACAAGAATGGACACTTATATGGTCTTAAGTGCACTAAACACACTTAACAAGCTTAATCGAGCTTTATGTCATTTTCCTTGGTACAAGAGCATGGTTTCTTTACCTTAATCTCTTAGCCCACAATTGACCTCCTTATACCATGTCATAGCAGCCCTTCTTATGTGGGATAACCCCACAAAACTTCCATTTGACTTAAGTCATAAGCATGGACAACCAAAGGCACACAATAGGACACTTACATCCTTAAAGCCTTTTTGTGTTTTCCTTTGTCCATACTTGTCTTCTATAAGCAATTTCGTCCTTCAATAGCACTTTCATACCATTCATATACTTCCCATAACTCTCCAAATCTCTTTTCTGAAAGTTTTGCGATTAAGTACCTAAATTTCCAAAATCTTACAAAAAAGTCCATAGGTTGCTAGACAAACAAGCAATCCTTAAGGCTTTTCTTGAGGACCAAGTTGCTAACTTGGAGCACTTTTAAGGAGGTGTTGATCATACCTTTTACCCCCCACACTTCAATAACTATGGTGAGAATTACACAATATAATGGTTTTTAGCCATTATGACACACATGTAATTCTCCTATTTTTATGGGGTGGTAACAATGGGTCTACCTTGAAGTGCCCTCATGACCACCCCTCCTAATCATGGTAAGGATAGGGAGCTAGGATGTCAAAAGAGTGCTCATCGATGATGGCTCCAATGCCGACGTTTTGTTCTCCCACTTGTTGCCAAACTTGGGCATATCCAAGGGTGATCTTAAACTCGTTACCTTTCCTACTTTCAACATAGGGCCTTTCGAACTCCTTGTACTCGAATGGATCGATATGCCCTTAATGATAAGGGGAGCCTCGATTCAGACCAAGGAAGAGCTGTTTGGCTCCACAATGATGAGGTTCATCATCACAGATGTCCATTTTTCATACAACGCCATCCTTGGAAGGCAGACACAAACAAACCTTCACATTCGTCTAGATGTGAAGTACCTAATGGTCATGTTTGGCACAAAGGAAGGGGACCCGGAAATATTCATTGATCAAACCGAAGTAGGGAAAGTTTTTGTGAAGGCAAAACAGAGCCCAATGAAGGTGCATGCACAGACTTCGGGAGAGAAGAGCACGACAACCGAAGAGGAAAGAAGGACTTTGTAAAAATAGAAACAGACGATGTAGAGCTTGTCCCAGGCCGAAGTACCTGAGTGGGGAAAAAACTGGCCGAAGGGGACAAAGAAAAGCTTGTATCCCTTCTATTAATGAACAAAGATCCATTTTCCTACTCTCCCAGTGATATGCTTGGGGTAGACCCTAGTACAATCCAACATAGTCTTAAAGTGTGTCCAGAGGTGAAGCCTATTCGGCAGAAAAATTGTAGCCTGTCAGTGCATAGGAACAACTTTGTTAAAACTGAAGTCCAACGGTTAACGGAGGTAGGAATAATAAGGGAGGTCAACTACCCCGAATGGCTAAGGAATGTAGTTGTTACAACAAAGGAGGGCAGTGATAAGCTTCGGAAGTGCATCGACTTTTGAAACATAAACGATGTCTGTCTAAGAGGTCTCATATCCTTTACCACTGATAGACCAATTGGTAGACTCCACTGCCAAATATGATCTGCTTAGCTTCCTCGATGCCTTTAGCGGATACCACCAAATTTGGATGAATCCTGAAGATGAGGAAAAAACCGCCTTTATTACCGAAATTGGGACTTACTGCTACGTCAAATTGCCCTTTGGCCTTAAAAACACGGAAACAACATACCAAAGGTTGATGAACAAGGTATTCAACTCCCAAATTGGGAGAAATATGGAAGTATATGTCGACGATATGATCATTAAGAGCAAACAGCTTGGTTGGCATGTTGTAGACTTGGAGGAAACATTCCACCAACTTCAAGAATTCGGGATCCACCTTAACCTTGAGAAATGTGTGTTCAGAGTAACAGTTGGCAAATTCCTCGGGTTTATGGTATCTGAAAGAGGCATTGATGCCAGGCTAGAAAAGGTTAAGGTCCTGCTAGGATTCCAAACTCCCACGACGACCAAGGATGTCCAAAAGCTTACTGGCAGAATCACAGCCCTTAGCAGATTCATCTCCAGATACGGGGACTAGTGCCGACCATTCTTCAAAGTGCTCACCAAAGTAGCAAGGAATGAAGGTAACGTCGGTTCTGAGGAACACCTTTGGAATGAAGATTGCCAAAAGGCATGGGATGAACTCAAGAGCTACTTATCCTACTTGCCAAAACTTTGGCAACCGCTGGAAGGAGAACCTCTCGTCCTCTACCTTGCCGATACCAAAAAAGCCATAAGTTTGGTACTTGTAAGGGAAGAAGGAGGAAAACAGTGCCTAGTACACTATGCATGCAAGTCCCTGCACAATGCCGAAGTTAGGTACCCTCTCCTGCAAACAGCCATCTATGCTCTAGTGTTGGCAAGCAGAAGGCTGCGGCCTTACTTCCAAGGACTTACTATCATTGTTTGAAGTAACCTACCTCTTAACGATGTCATGAGGAAGGTAGACCACTTTGGAAGATTATCAAAGTGGTGCATCGAGCTCGGTGAATACGACATGACCCGTGAGCCGAGAAGGGCAATAAAGGCCCAAGCATTGGTGGATTTCATTGCCAAAGTATGAAAAACCGAGGATACACTGGAGGAGCTCGGTGGTGACGAACCTGAGTGGACACTCTTCATTGATGGTGCCTCCGATTTTGAACATCAAGGAGCTGGGGTAATTCTATGGGGACCCAAAGGCACGGAAGCATCAAAGTCCATTAAGTTGGGTTTTAGCGTCACCAAAAAGGTCACCAAATACGAAGCCCTCATAGTAGGCTTACGATTTGCAAAAAGAGTTAGTGTGAGAAATCTGAAGGCCTACAGCGATTCTCAGCTAATGGTCTGACAGATGTTGGGGGACTACGGGGCAAAAGACCCAAACTTGGCAAAGTACCATGACATCGCAAAAAGGCTTATCCAAGAATTCGACAGGGTACAGTTAGAAAACGTACCTTGGCAGGATAATATGGTGGCAGATACTTTCGCCAAATCAAAGGAGTCTGCCGAAGTACTTTATCAGTCGAGCATAGCATTAATGTGCATAGCAACCTCGGGTACAGGATGGAAAGATCCTATCAAGAAATATCTCGCAACTTCGAAACTTGTCAAAGACCCTCTTGAAGTGGCGAAAGTGCGAAACCGCTAAGGTAGATACTTCCTGATTGGAGAAAAGTTGTACCGACAAGGGTACACAAGTCCGCTACAAAGGTGTGTCAGCAAAGAGGACGTTAAGATAGTCCTCAAAGAAGTCCATGAGGGGCCTGCGGTTCTTACATCGGGACTGATGCCCTTGCCAGAGTGCTACTCCACCAAGGATCTTTCTAGCCTACCTTAAGGAAGGATGCGAGTCAGTTTGTCCAGAAATGCGACAAGTGCCAGAGACACGCTTCCATCCAAAGACTACCCTCAGAAGTAATAAATTTGGCAAACTATCCTTGCCCCTTCGCTGTTTGGGGTATTGACCTCATTGGGCCTCTCCCAACAGCTCCAGAAGGAGCAAAGTTCTACATAGTCACAGTAGACTATTTTAACAAGTGGATTAAGGCAGAGCTTTTAGCAGCAATATCGACAAAGGACATACAAAGATTTGCCTGGAAGAACATCAAATGTAGATTTGGCATACCGAGGGTGATAGAAGCTGATAATGGTTCCTAGTTTACTAATAAAGGTTTTCAGGAATTTGAAGTCGACCTCAGGATAAAATTGCACTTCACCCCGATTGCCCATCCTCAGAACAATGGACAAGTTGAAGTGTCCAACAAAATGATAAAAGATGGTCTAAAAAAGAGGTTGAAGGAAGCAAAGGGAAAATGGCTAGGAGAGCTTCCAAGCATGCTATGGAGCTACCAAACTCTTAGAAGGGCCATGGGTGAGACACCCTTCTCACTCATCTTCGGCACAGAGGCCATTATCCCTATTGAGGTCGTATAGCTATATGTTAGAATACAGGTGTTCGACAAAGAAAGTAACAACCTCAGTTTAAGAACCAAGTTGGATGTGATTGACGAGCATAGAGAGATGGCCGAGCTCAGAAGAAAATCTTTTCAGCAAAGAGTAGCCATTGCTACAAACTTGCATGTCAAGCGTAAAGGAATCAAGAAATGGGACCTCGTTCTCCGAAAGGCTAAATTCGAACCTCGAAGACCATCTCATAGAGTACTTCGGGTAAATTGGGATGGACCCTATTTGGTCCTCGAGGAAGTTCGGCAATGAGTCTATAAGCTTGGTGACACCGAAGGTAAAGCATTGAAAAATACATGGCATTCAGACTCTTCGAAAAAATTCTACACTTAGAAAAGTTTTCAAGGGAAAAATTGTGCAAAAGACACCGAAGGAGGCGAACCGAATGTAATTGTTACCCACTCTAGGGCAGTCCAATTATGGAGCCAAAATTGTGCATTTAGACTCCCAGGATTGGTAATGTTCTGTAGGCCATCAGAACACTACCCTTCATGTGCATACCCAAGTGGCCTTCTTGGGCACTATGTAAACACATGCATATTGGTCCAACCATCACACACATATTCAAATTTCATGCACACCATGGCATTAAAGAAGGAAAACACTAGCACAAATCTTAATCTTGGCTACCACACATTAGGCAATCTTGTTAAGTTTTAGTGACCAGCCACTGCGCTTGCAACTTCCACTAATAAACTGTATCATTCTTGCCACATACCCCCATGTTTTCTTTGCTCCATTACCAATTAGAGACTTAGTTCAAACCAAGGAATTTTTTTTTACATCAATAGCCCACCTATGGACCAAGTTATGGATTTTTTTAGTTGGTTAAAAAATTATGACCAAATGAACGGTATCTTAGCCAAATTTGCAATGTCATATATTTGGCTACAGGGCTCCAAATTCAGAAATTCAAAAATCCCAGTTCAACCTCTAGATGCTTTCTAGGTGTGGTAAAAATTTCATACAAAGATTCCTTCTACACAGGGAGATATAGAACTTTAAGTCCAGAGTCAAAATTCTGGTCACTTTATGACCATTTTGCCCATACAAAATTTCATAAGTGCGCAAACATTTCATTCACAAGGGAAAAACCCTCCAAAGCTATCCCATATATGTACATTACACATAGGAATTAAATTCCCTTGATTTTAACAACTTTATGTGGCCAAAACAGAATTTACAAGTAAGCAGCCCATCATTCACACTTAGGCAGCTTTGCACCACATCACTTACATAGCCAAAACATTACCCAAATGTTCACATACTTGTCTCCTTTTACATACACTACATATAAATGCATACATGCACTACAATATGGTCTTAACTCAGCTAAATACGGACCCTAGGTTACACAAGTGCTTGAGACACAATGGACTCCAGAAACAGGATGCTGGACAGCTGCTGCACAACACAATAAGTACCATCACCAAAAACACCAAATGTGCTCCTAAAATCACCAAAATTTGCAGATCATAACTAGACACATGGAAGTTCATGTACCCGAAATTTTAGATCAAAAATCAAACCACAAAGGTCATTTTGAATGTGATCTTTCTGCTGGACCTGAAATGACAGAATTGAGGGGAGTAAGTTTCATTGAGAAACTTAGTAAGGGTAACACTTGGATTCAATAGGCAATGTGACCATCATTAAAACCTGCATCCAAAGACACTAAAACAAAAAAAACACAATGCATATATACAAGATATAGCAACCAAATGCAGCAGCCAAACACAACCAACAAACACATGAAATGTGGCAGCAACATATACCATAGGTTAGTCCATAAAACACATAATAAACATAACCAAATCACTATGGCAGCCCTCCTCAAGCTAATGCTTGGTCTTAGGAGGATTTTAACACTAGTTAGTACTAACGTTTGGGCTCTAGAAACCCATAAATTCGCTGCCATCACTGTGCACTTCACACTAGGTCACAAAACCTTCAATAAGTGCACTCCCCTCACTAAGCTTGGTTCATCAAGCTCATGGCTCTCTTCCAAGCTTAGCCCTAGCTCCATGGTTGCTTGAAAATACAGAAAACAACCCATGAGAGCAAGAGAACCCTTACCTTGGTGGGTATGATGAAATTGGAGCTTGATCCTAGATGCACTTAAGCAATAGCACCAAATAGCTTCCAATTGTGCTTCTTTGACTTCAATTGCAAGTAATTTTGAGTTTGAAGGTATGGTGGCTATGGAGGAAGTGTGGAGGAGAGGGCTGGCTTTCCTTTTTTCTGGTGGAGGCCGAAATTTAGAGAAGCAAAGATGGTCTTGACTACTTAAATAGTCAAAAGTACACTAAACACACTTAACTAGTCTTAACCTTGTCTTATGTAATTTTCCTTGCTACAAGACTATGGTTTCTTAGTCTTAATCTCTTGGCCCACATTTGACCATCCTTATCTTCCTTTAGCAGCCCTCCTTATGTGGCATAACCCCACAAAACTTCCATTTGACTTAAGTCATAGACATACACATCTTAAGACCTATATTAGAACACTTAGGTCCTTTATGCCTTTTTGTGTTTTCTTTGTCCTTAGTTGTCTTCCATAAGCAATTTGGTCCTCCAATAGAACTTTCATACCATTCATATCCTTCTCATAACTCTCCAAATCTCTTTTGTGAAATTTTTGCAATTGAGTACCCGAATTTCCAAAACCTCACAAAAAAGTCCATAGGTTGCTTGACAAACAAGCAATCCTTAAGACTTTTCTTGGGGGCCAAGTTACCAATTTGGAACACTTTTAAGGAGGTGTTGATAATGCCTTTTACCCCCACACTACAATCACTAGGGTGAGAATTACACAATATAATAGTTTTTAGCCATTATGACACACTTGTAATTCTCCAATTTTTGTGAGGTGGTAACAGTGGTTGCTTCCAAGACTGCATGAGTGATGTTGTACAGTTTTCATTGAAGATGGTCGACTGAACATGGTTGGTCCTAAAGGTACTTAACTATTTTTGAAAAGCAAGTCTTCCGAAGAAGGTTGACCGAAGATGGTTGTGAAACCTTCAAAGAGACTAAGGTTGTGAAACCTTCAAAGAAGCTTTCTGCACTACTTCATAGTATGTGACCGCTCCAAAAGGTCTTACAGCCTTTCTATTGTTTGACCTTAGGCCTCTAACAAATCTTCTGGCCTTTAACTCCTCCAGTCCATAATACTGACGAGCATACCTCACCAGCTAATTGAATTTGTGTTCATACTCTAGGACACCGAGGTTGTCCTACCTTAAAGCATCAAATTCAGCTTGTTTCATACCCTTGATGGCATTACTAATGTACTGCTCCTGAAACAGCTGAGTGAACTCTGGCTAGCTCATCTTAGTATCTTTTCCTAGCCTTCTGCCCTTTTGGACAGCATACCTACCTCTAGTTTTTCCCCACCAGATCTCTGCACTGCCTACCAAGTTGTAAGTAGCCAGTGACACCTTCTTGGTGGAGTTGAGTGGCATCCTCTCAAACATCTTTTCAATGAAGATAAACCACTCCTCAGCCCTTTTTGGTCCTGCTCTTCCATCAAACTGTGGAGGCCTTAGTCCTTGGCACCTCTCTAGCAGTCTGACCTCATCTAGGTCTTCTAGATCCTTTGCTCTCTATTTCCTGGATCTATGAGGCTCCCCAGCATGGTGATGCTCTCTATGCCTTTTCCTGCCCCTTCTGTTATGATCATCCTTAATCTCATTCCTGGACAACTAACCAATCTTAGATCTTACTATTCTACCTCTTAGATTTTACTATTCTACCTCTTAGATTTCTCCTATCCTCATCTTCCACCTCATCCACTTCATCATTTCTATTTCCTATTCTTTCAGAAAGAACATGTTCATATGTGTTTCTAGCTTCCTCTTCCAGCTGCTACTATGGATCCTGAACTACTTTTGCCTGTTCTACTGGGACTCCTTGATGTTGTGCTTGAATCAGCCTTACTAAGTTTTCATTGATTAGAGCTAAGTTCCTCTGAAGCTATAACCAAACTCGTGGCACTTCAGGGTTTAGTGCCCCTTGTTGGCCTTAATTCCCTCAATTTTGTCCATTTTTTTGTTGCCCAAATTTAGTAGAAGGCTTTCAGGGTAGTTCCCCTCTCCTTGTGGCAATCATCTTTACTTCTTGCATTGATGATTCATCATAGAGCATATATAAAAATCATAGGTATTTCAATGGTACTTAACACTAGCAGCTGACCACACTGAGTTCATGTATGCAATGAGCATGCAATGCAATGATATGCTCTGATACCAACATCTATCACCTACTCTGAGGTAGTCCAGTTATGGTGCCAAAATTGTGCACTCAAAACTCCCAGGATTAGTATGTTCTGTAGGCCATCAGAACAATACCCTTAGTGTGCATACCCAAGTGGCCCTCTTGCGCACTATGTAAATGCATGCATATTGGTCCAACCATTACACACACATTCACATTTTATGCACGCCATGGCAGCAAGGAAGGAAAATACTAGCACAAGTCTTAATCTTGGCTATCACACATTAGGCAATCTTATTAAGTGTAAGTGACCAGCCACTGCACCTGAAATTTCTTCTAAAAAATTCTATTAATCTAGCCCTATAACCCCCTAATTTATTTTCTTCATTATCAAGTATAGTCTTCAAGAAAACCAAGGATTTTGGTTTTACATCAATAGCCCACCTATCGACCAAGTTATGGATTTTTTTAAGTTGGTTACAAAATTCTGACCAAATGAATAGTAATTTAGCCAAATTTACAATGTCATATCTTTGGCTACAGGGCTCCAAATTCAGAAATTCTAAATCACAGTTCAACCTCTAGATGTGCTCTAGGTGTGGTCAAAATTGCATACCAAGATTCATTCTTCACAAGGAGATATGGAACTTTGAGTGTATAGTCAAAATTCTAGTCACTTTATGACCATTTTGCCCATACAAAATTTCATAAGTGTGCAGACACTTTTTTCACAAGGGGTAAGCCTTCTAAGACTATCCCATACATGTCCAATGCACATGGTAAATACATTCTCTTTCATCTAGCAATTTTGTGTGGCCAAAACAGAATTTACAAGTAAGCAACCTATTATTCACACTTAAGCAGCTTTGCACCACATCACATACATAGCCAAAACATTACCCAAATGTTCACATAATTGTCTCATTTTACAAACACTACATGTACATGGATACATGCACTACATAATGTTCTTCACCTAGCTAACTACACACCCTAATTTATAGGAGTGCCTGAGATACAACGAACTCTAGAAATAGGATGCTGGACAGCTGTTGCATAACACAATAAGCACCATCACTAAAAATACCAATTGTGCTCCTAAAATCACCAAACTTTCCAGATCCCAAATAGATACATGGAATTTAAAATACCTAAAATTTCAGATCAAATTTCAAACAACAAAGGTCAGTTTTAACGTGATCTTTCTGCTGGACCTGAAATAGTAGAATTTAGGGGAGTAAGTTTCATTGTGAAACTTAGTAAGGGAAAAACTTGGTTTCTTAAGGAAATGTGACCCTCATTAAAACCTGCATACAAAGACACTAAAACACAAAAACACAATACATATATACAAGATATAGCAACCAAATGCAACAGCCACTCACAACCAACAAACATATGAAATGCGGCAGCAACATAAACCATAGGTTAGTCCATAAAACATGCAATAAACTTAAGTAAGTCACTGTGGCAGCCCTCCTCAAGCTAATGCATGGTCTTAGGATGATTTTAAGTCTAGTTAGTACTAACTTTGGGCTCTAGAAACCCTCACTTTACTGTTATCATTGTGCACTTCACACTAGGTCACAAAACTTTTAATAAGTGCACTCCCTTCACTACGCTTGGTTCATCAAGATCATAGCTCTCTTCCACGCTTGGATCTAGCTCCATGGATACTTGAAAATATAGTAAATAATTCATGAGAGCAAAAGAACCGTTACCAAGATGAGTAGGTCGAATTTGAAGCTTGATCCTTGAAGTATTCAAGCAATACTCTAGTTTGCTTCCACTTGCTTCCTTTTGCCTTCAATTTCAATCATGGAGGTACGGTGGCTATGGAGGAGCTATGGAAGAAGTGTGCAAGATGGTGGTGGATGGTTGGTTCAAATATGAGAGAACAAAAATTGAGTTTGGCTTCTTAAATTAGCTTTAGCACACTAAACATCCTTATTAACCTTAATCATGCTTTATGTCATTTTATTTGCCCATAAGCATGATTTCTTTGTCCTAAACTTTTTAGTCCACATTTTCCCCACCTTTTTTACTATTTATCAAGCCATAGCCGCTTCCCCCATCGTGGGATAACCCTAAAATTTCACCCTTTGACTTAAATCAAAAGCTTGAACACCTTAAGGTTTACACTAAGACATTTAGGTCCATAAATCCTTTAGTGTTTCCTTTGTCCAAACTTGTCTTCCATGAGAAATTTGGTCCTCCAATAGCACTTTTATACCATTCATATCCTTCCCATAACTCTCCAAGGTTCTTTTTTTAAAGTTTTACAATTAAGTACCCAAATTTCTAAAACCTTACAAAAAGGTCTATAGGTTACTTGAAAAACAAGAAATCCTTAAGGCTTTTCTTAGGGGGCCAAGTTACCAACTTAGAACACTTTTAAAGAGGTGTTCATTATACCTTTTACCCCTCATACTTCAATCACTATGAAGAGAATTACAGAATATAATGATTTTTTTACCATTATGCCACACTTGTAATTCTCTCATTTTTGTGAGGTGGTAACAGAGACATAAAGCCGAGTCCTTGAAAGTGGAAGTTATGGCCCTAGCCACAAGGGCCAAAAATGAGGCTTTTTCTTGGATTAGGGCTTTGGAAAGGACCAAGGGAAGGGTGCCTAAGGTACCTAAAGGTGGAGGATGGTCGGCGGTGTCCTAGATTTCCAAGATTCTCCTGTTAGTGTTATGCCTGAAAGCCAATCATGAAATGATTGTATTTTTGCACATTGAGTCATGATATTTTATTAAAGCATTAACCCAATAATTATGCTTTTTGTTTTGTTTCTGCGTAACGTAATAAACATAATTCAACCTTAGAATAATAATATTCTTCAATGTCCGTGGTCTAGTATTATCATTGAACGGGTTGAAATAATACATAAAGACTAGCATATGTGGAGACTAATATAAGATATGTAGTCTACATATGGGTACAAGTTTCAAGTTGGAGAACTTGTGTACTGAACCGACTCACCATAAGAATACTATGTGGATCATTATATGAGTGTCATAAGTGATTCTCATTGTGATCATGGTATATGTAGTCCCTTGATCTAAGGTCATCAAGGTTCCCTGCATGTGAGTCACCTATTTTGGTACGTTCCTTTGTTGCTCATAATTGAATGAACTTGAAGGAGGTCATTGGGTATGTCACATATCATGCGGAAGGTTTTGTATGATTAAGATGGGATTTGTCCCTTCTATGTAATGAAAGTGATATCTTTGCGCCCCTTAATAGAGTAAGAATAAAAAAATGCATGGCCATACTTGGATGAGTTGATATACGACATCAATGTCATCAATTTAAATTAGTCTACTCGGTAATCAAGAAACCATAGATCGGGCTATACAAAATTAAAACATTCCATGTGTCGTGCTTGGTCTTAATATCTTGGACAAGGGGACAATGACATATACGGATAATGATTATAAAAGTTTAGTCCAATCATCGACAATCTTGTCACTTGAGTAGCAATGATGTGTTACTAGACACCGCTCATTGCTTATGATCATAAATGTGATTTATGATCATTGTCAATGTGGTAAGAACCTATTGGGTCGCACACATAAAGCCTATTTGGATTATTTGAGTGCATGGGCTAATTTATTTGGGTTATGGTTTCATGATAATTTCATACTAATAATTGGCCCAAAAGTTGAGCCATTTTTAAGCCCGAAATTAAACCTAATTGGATTAGGGCTTTGAAACCCATTAGGCTTGGAAGTTGAGTCTCACTATAAATACATCATATAGTGAGAAATTCGCAGCTTTTTGCCCTGTCCTTCCAAAAGATTCCAGCACACTCTTCTCTTTCCATTCCTTGGAGGACGCAAGCTACCACTGCGAGTTCAAGGGAAACGCATCTGTCAGGACATGGTGGAGGCATAGTGATCCCGAAAGGCTCGTGTGGATACCATAGAAAGCTTGAACGCGTCAACTGTTCAGATTTTGTGATTCGACTCAATAGTTGGGTGAAAGATCTTAGCTGAATTAAGTATGAAAAATTTTGAACACCCAGTTTATCTCGTTTCACTTGGATCCTAGAGGGTTTCGGTTATATTCCACTGTGCTTGTTTGGCTCATGAAACCCTACATCTCCAACATCTTAGGAGTTTCTTCAAGATTTCTAGATTACAAGAGTAGCCATGCAAGAAGCTAGTTTAATTGGCCGCAATAGCAAACCATTAGTTCGTGTGTAGGGCTTAGTACAATCAGGAACCAATCCAGGCCTTCAGGTTCAAGGCCCAATGTGGGAATTCTAGTGCTCCTAGGTGGGTGCTATGGCACCTAGTGATTATGAGTCCAACCATGGCAACCACTACTCCATTAAGGTGAAACAAGTAATGGTGGATAGGTGAGCACCGTGAGTGAAGGATTAGTGCACTTGCAGCCTAGGCAAATTTACTTGAGGTACAAGTAAGAATCTAGTGTACTCCTAGTATGAATTAGAGGTGCATGCCGCCTAGTACACTAATGCCCTAGGTAAGTTTAAGGACTTGAGGTAGTATGTGGCGGTTTAGTACACCTAGTGAGTTCCTTGGAAATCAAACAAGATGCATTGGCCATGTTCACCTGTACAACTGTAAATGGAAGGTTAAGTGGTAAGCTAACCTTACTAGGTCAGCAAGCCAAGTCTTGCTAGGAGTAAGTTAGGAGCCATAACTCACTAAGCATGGAGTGACATATGTATGATGACTAGGTAGAGGAAAAAGTCCCAAGGGATTAAAACTAGTGCGCATTGAGTTCTACCTCACACTATATGAGTCTATAATAGATTACATATTATATATGTGTGTCTTGAGTATTTTTCTTGTAGGTTGAAGAATCCCTTACTGAGAATTGTCAATTCTCACTCCTTTAGTATTTTTTGTTAAATCAACAGCCATTGTGGTTGTCCAGCTAAGCTCAAAAGCAAGTATCCGTTTATTTAAATCCTTGTGATTCTAGTTTCTGTGGTTTACTTGATACTTAAGTTACAGTGTTAACTATAGTGTTTTTGGCTGACAGTGGCTAATGAAGCACAATGAAGGCTTTTTGGAGTTTACCACTTGGAAGTTAGTGCAAGGTGGGAGGTTGATATAGATGTCAGTAGTTGTACATTCAGTGTATTTGTTTATACACAAGTTGCATCTGATATATATGGTTGAGTCATAAACTAATGTTGCTCTTGGGTATGAGCATAGTCTAATTTTATATGAATGCCTACACACGGTTGATTATGTGTAATTAAATTCACATCTATTTTGTATGCTTTAACAGTTTTGATGTTTGGTTTATAACGAAATGTCATGACACTGTTTTATGTTTTATTACTTCTTTAATCATTTAAGTTAAAACATTACTCATGCATGATTGCATAGTAAGATAATTAGACAGAAGTATAAAGGTTTTAACAGGTGTGCATATAAACAATTAGCCAATAGTGACTAGTGTGGGATAAGTTCCCAAAGATTTCCCAGGCATGCTTATGGGGAGCTAGACAAGTGCATTGAATTATCTGTTAACCATAAAAAAAATTATTATAGAGATTAAACTTTTTATAAAACAACTATCAAATTGTTTAAATTATAATATAAATTTTTGTTTTTAGACAGTTACTCTTAGTTAATAAATTTTATCCAATAAGAACCAGAATGAAACTTTTTTATTATATTTAGGACTAAAATGAAATATTTTTAAGATGTTTAGGACTAAAACACAACAGTCAATAGGTTGAGCACTGAAGCAAAATTATAATTAAAGATTAAGGACCATGTGTGTAATTTACTCGAGATAGGAGAGGAGCCGAATCTAACAAGCCTGACAGGTTTATTCCAAATAGAATTGCCATAGAAAAATATTTTTCTTATCCTAAAACCTTGTCAATTTGTTTGACAACTAAAAAAAAACAGAGAAATTTTTTTTTAATGTGTATATATCCACCTACTTCCTGCTACCTAATGTTTGATTCTTCACAGTAAATGTTCTGGCGAAGGAAAAAAAATTCTTTTCCAACATCCAAAAGTTGTCCGCTTTTGGCTCACAGAAGCTTCTTCTCGCGCCTCTTACACGTCATTTCGGCGGTTTGGACTTCGGGGCTGGATTTATAGAATCTGATGCTAAGGATAAAGTTGTTGTAGATGGAGGCCAGCTGCTGATTTTCGGAATATTTTCTTTTCAACTTGCTCAAGCATTTGCATCAACGCCCAAAACTCCCGAAAGAATATATAAAGTTCTAGGGGACGTAAACCGGGGCCGGAGTAGGAGCAGAAGCCGAAAAGTGACATACTAAAAATCAGACCTGATATGCACCTTTGCTTTTGTCTTCTCGTCCTTGCCTTCGCTCTAACAAATTGAAATGTGGGTCACCTTTTTTGCGCAAGTTCTGTTGAGGACATATGTCCACGTGGTCCAGATCTTTTTTGGACAAAAAAACACTCAGTGAGAAAAGAGATTTTCAAGCCAAACCAAACCTTTCTTGCTTCTGAGTTTTTGCATTATAGTCCCTAAAGTTTATTCTTTGTCTTATTTTTTTTTATTTAAGAGATAGAAAAATGTCAAAAGGTTTTATTCCTTAGTAATTAAATATTATTGCTAAGATCTTTTTAGATTATCACGCAAGTCGTGTAATGACCGTATGACCCATTGGCGAAGTTGAAAGGTAGTAAAATCACATAAAACACTAATAGATAACTGATAAAAATATTAACACTAATCACTAGTTATTGATGGATAAAATTTTTAGAACTTTGTCTAGGTCTACTTTAAAGAGACAAGAGGAAGAAGAAATTATGGGGAATAGAAAAGTTAAGAACTCACAAACTGTTTTGATCAGGGACATTGAGAAAAAATTAAGAAATTGGAATATTCCTAAGATTGATAAATGCGATGTATATCAAAAGAAAGCTTTTAATCTCATAATGACTTATGTCATTAAAATAGTAGAAAAAGTTATTCTAACAATGGAAGAAGACCATAAGTTTGAATTTTTTTCAAAATACATGATAAAGGATCATCTAGAAAATCATTATAAACGCTTGCATGTTGGTTTTTGTCTAAATTACTTTGAAACCTTTGACAATACATGGTTTGAACACTTTTGTAATCATTGCCTTAAGAGATTACAAACATAATAAATTCTCTGATTCTCTATTAGGCATAGTAAAATCAAGTTTGTGTGATAGATCAATTTATTTTAATTGCAATCCAAATTTCACTGTTTCTTTGAAAGGTCCTCATATCATGAAAGTTTTTATTGCAAATATTATAACTTCTTGTTTTGATATGCTTAAAGGATCCCAAAATCTTGCTCTTGTTTATAGAATTTACTACAAAGTAATAAGATCACAAATTGAACCTAAAGCTTTAGAATTTGGTATAAGAGGAGAAACTTTGTTGTTGAAAGCTAATACAGGAAAAAGTCACTTAGTTATCCCAAAGCCAATTAAATGGAGTGACATTAAGCTTCCAAATAAGTGGGTCTTCTAGAATGAAAAACCGATCAAATTTTTAAAACCTCAAGAGTTAGAAAGAATTATTGAATATGAAAATTAAGAGATTGAAATAAGGTTTAGTAAAGATAGGATTACAAAAATTGATTTTTCAAAATTAGAACCAAAAAGACTTCCATAACAAATTTCTTATAAACCTCCAGAGCTTCATGTTATATGCCAAAGTCTAAGCAAGTAAAATTAGTAGGAGGAATAAGAGAATCTATAGAACAAGTATCATATCCTGTCTATAAAATTGAACTAGTTATCTTAGAAAAAAAGTTAAAATTCTAGATAGCAAGAAGAGGAAAGAAAATTTGTAGGATCACCAAGTCCTAATTTTTTAGATTTTCAACTAAATGTGTTGAGAAACCATTTAGATTTAATAGCAAAAGTCTAAATGAAGATTTTTGGTTAGAGAAGAATAAGATTAAAAGAAAATGATTTTTTTTATACATATACCAAAGAGGATAGAAAAGAAATTATGCACCTTTGGTAGAAAAGAATTATTAGAACTAAAAAGAATTTGAAATTCTTTAAATTGTTTATCTCTACCATAGTTTTGGATGACGAAACCAGATTAGATGTCCTAGGAGAAACTTGGTCTACCTGTAGCACCAAAGAAGGAAAAAAAATTACAGCTCCACATCCTCCTAATACTACAATCATAATGGGAGAAGAACAAAAACATCTGCTTCACTGTTTAAGACCTTTGACACAAAAAATCCAAGAACGCTACAAAGCCTGTAGAAAAGAAAGATCTCCAGAATTTCTGGAATAGAATAATTATGCAAATCCTTTTCTACAATATATAGGTAAACAAATGGATAGAATTGAAGTATCTTTGGATAAGTATAAGTTTGGTCTTACAAAGACTTTAGTCCTTAAACCAGAACTTTTACCAAATTCCTCAAAATCTCCATTAAGTTTTCCCAAAAAACTTCCAGACTTCAAATTAAGACCAAATGATAGAATTACTAATTTTGCTAATCAAATTGCTAAATTAACAATTAGATCTAAGAAGTCAAAGAAGACCGTGTAAAACAAATAAAAAGGTCTTCAAATAAATGTTATTGGAGATAATATGAATATCCAATAATTAGTTGATTCTTATCAACTAGAATATGAAAGTTTAGAATTAAATCATCTTTGTTCTGAAGGGGGGAGAGGAAATTGAATTAGAAACATTTCAAAAGTTTGGAATGTGTCTCATCCTTATGCTCCTTCAAAACCATCTCTAATGGATATAAGATTGAATAATTATTCTGAGCCATATGCTTTTGCAGAATACGAAGGAGATTCCATAAGAGAATGAATTATAAATAACTTGTCAGAATACCAAATCATCGACACTATCTAACACATGATTATTTGTGGGATAGCAACTAGAAAAGGAGTTGATTACTCAGACCTAGATATAGCAGAAATGATTATAACTGGATTGATAGGATAGTTAAGAAATAGTAAGAAAAGTGCTTTAGCTGAATAAGCAAGAGAAGAAATAAGAAAATTGCAAGAAAAAAACTTATAGTATAGTATGGGGCACAATTAATACACACAAGTAAACTTGATGTAGTAAATACTTTGCTATGTACTATCTTTTTTCATTTTGTTGGTGATGCAGCAAGTAAAGAAAGTATAAATGAAGAATTGCTGTTAAATCTAAAACGTAAAAATTTATCAGATTTAGAATGATATAAGGATACTTTCGTTACAAAAGTCTATGAAAGAGAGGATTGTAGATCCTTAATCTGTAAAGAAAAATTCATACAAAGTTTTCCAAAACACTTTGGTCAATTGGCCATGGATTACATTAAAGAGAAAAATCAAGGTCATCTCAGCCTAGAAAATTATACCTATGGTCAAATTACAATAGAAATTAAAGAATTTGGTCTTAGAATGTGTCATGAAATGAAGTGGTGAAAATATGTAAAAAGATAAAGATTAGCAAGAAGGAAAAAAAATGGGAAATTTTGCTCTCAATTTGGTTATGATATCCCAAGGCCATACTTTGAGTATGAACCCAAGAGACAAAACAGAATTAATACTATAGGAAATATAGGAGAAGAAGATTTGAAAAATTAAAAGAAAAAACTAGACCATCTAAGAGGTTTAAGAAAAGAAAATATAGAAAAGATCAAAAGATTTGTTGGAAATGTGAAAAATCAGGACATTTTGTAAATAGATGCAAGAAAAGGTAAAAAAAAATTAACTCTTTAGAAATATATGAAGGTCTTAAAAAGAGTTTAATGGAAAACCTGTTAAATAATGATGGCAAGCCTAATGAAGAATAAGAAGAAATAACTTCAGAAGAAAGTTCTAAAGAAGTAAATGTTATTGGACTTTCAGAAAGTTCAAAATCTAAATTAGAAAATTGTGGTTCTAAATGTAGCTGTGATTAATGTTGGTTATAGAATACATTTAATAATCTGTAATTAAATATGATTCAGGTTAATGCTATCATTGAACAAGATGAAAGAATCTTAGAATTTTCTAGGCAAATTGATGACATAGAATTAAGAAATGAAATTTTATTTAAATATCTTGATAAAGTTGGTAAGTAGGAACACTATTTAGATCAACGAAGAAAGAATTTGAATAAAAAGTTAACATACAAGAATTGACTAAGCATTCAGCTTATAGTTTGAACGAAATCCTTAAAAGAATAGATGACACATAGAAGAGTCATAAAGAACCAATAATAGCAAAACTGAAAGCTGAAATTTCAAAAATAAAGGTAGAAATAAAATCTCTTAGAAATATATTTGAAATCTTAGAACTCTAAAATTTTGAAGGATATTCTCAAAATATTCCTAAAGATGAATTAATTATGGAAGATATGAAAGAATTTAGCTTTAAGGCAAAGTAGAAAGAAAAAGGAAAAAATGTTCTAGAAGTGAGCCTAGAGAATAAAGAAATATATCTTTCTTAAGAAAAATCACTATAGATTAATGAAGTATATTTTATGCTAAATCAAGTATTTACTAGTAGAATGACTTTTTTAATTGAAAGTCAATTCAAATTGACAGCAGTAGCCTTAATAGATTCAGGAGTTGATAGGAATTGCATCAAAGACAACATTGTTCCTTATCAGTATCTTGATAAGTCTTTTGGATCAATTACTGTTTCCAATAAGGTCTAAGCTGATGAGTGTTGATATTTATTATAAAGAGATTTGTATTAAACAATATTTTATAGTGTTAAACATGAATCAAGAAATAATCTTAGGACTCTAGTCATGCCTTTTAAGGTAAGTATCAATGAAATTTTTACTAAGAGATTTTGGAAGAAAATTACATTTGAGTTTGCTAAATCTCCTAGAAGATCATTGTTAGAAGAACTCAATATAGATTTAGAAAGAAAATAGAATGTTTTGATGTATTTAGAAGAAGAAGTCAAACACAAAAGTGTTGAAGAAAAATTGGGAAATCTCAAATTAAAACAAAAAATTGAACATTTTAAGGGAGTCTTAGCAAGTAAAGTTTTTTTAGACATTCCTAATACTTTTTGGGAAAAGAAAAAAACATATTGTGAGCCTCCCTTATGGACCATACTTTAATGAGAAAAATATTCCTACAAGATCCAAAGCTTTTCAAATGAACGAAGAATTAATGACTTATTGTAGGAACGACATTCAAGATTTATTAGATAAGAAGTTGATTAGAAACAGTTCCCGCCAAGGAGTTGCTCTGCCTTTTATGTGATTAAGAATTCAGAAATCGAAAGAAGAGTACCTAGATTGGTAAGCAATTATATACCTCTGAGTAAAGTTCTTAGATAAATTAGATATTTTGCACCTAACAAGATTTATTATCCAGACTTCATAATGTTGTTGTGTCCTCCAAATTTGATATAAAGTCAAGATACTGGAAAATTCCAATGGCCGAATAAGATAAGTATAAAATAGGTTTTAATGTTCCCTTTGGTCACAATGAGTGGAATGTTATACCTTTTGGATTGAAGAATGCCCCATTAGAATTTCAAAAAATCATGAATAAAATTTTTAATCTTGATAATTCTTTTACAATTGTTTACATTGATGATGTTCTTATGTTCTCGCAATCAATTGATTAACACTGGAAACACTTGAACAAATTTGTAAAAATAGTAGAAGATGCATGACTTGTACTATCAACAAAAAAAGATGGAATTGTTCCAAACAAGAATTAGATTTTTGGGCCATATAATTCATAAAGAAACAATTAAGCCTATTGATAAATCAATATGCTTTGCTGATAAATTTCTTGATGCGATTAAGGACAAGAAATAATTAAAAAGACTTTACAAAGTCTAAATCATGTTGTAGATTTCTATAAAGATTTTTCCAATAACCGTAAAACTTTGTTTGATAGATTGAAGAAGAATACTCCAGATTTGAGTGAAGAATAGACAAAAGCTGTTCAAATGGTTAAAAAAAATAAAAGAAATCACTTGTGTTGATATTCATAATCCAGAAGCCTTTAGGACAGTTGAGACAGGTGCACGTGATATTGACTATGGTGGAATATTAAAACAGAAAATTGGTGAAAAAGAACAATTGGTTAGATTCACTTCAGAGTTTGGAATCAAGCTCAAAAGAATTATGTCATCATTAAAAAGAAAATTATAACAATTTTCCTTTGTGTTACAAAGTTTGAAGAAGATCTCATCAACAAAATTTTTTTAATTAGCCTAGATTGCAAAGCAGCTAAAAATGTATTGTTTAAAGATGTTAAAATTTTAGCTTCTAAGTAAATTTTTGCTCGATGGCAAACTACCTTATCTGTTTTTTATTTTTATATTGAGCATATTGCAGGAGAAATAAAATCTTTACTTAATTTCTTGACTAGAAAATTTTTGCGGGGGGGGGGGGGGGGGGGGTGAAGATAACCAAGAATTTGAACAAAAAAAAAATAATGGTATGCAAGAAATGAAAAAGACATTATGGAAATGGACATTGAAACAGATGCAGACGTGGCTAGAACTACCGTAGCTCAACATCATGTGCATCTAGAAATTATTGAGAAAGGAGAATTTTCCTCCTAGAAAAAAACTGAGGAAAAATCCTTCAAGAAGAGAAACTTCTAGAATGGTAATGATGAACCATTACCTTTCCAAGAAAGAAGAAATTATAAAAATTACCAGATTAATTTTTTAGAAAACTATCAAAAGAATAATTCATCAAGGTCTTAAAAGCATCAAGAAATTTCCATGTGTAGTCTTGGTATACCAACAACATATCAAGAAATTGATAGGAAATGTCTCATTTCTCTAGAAAATAAACACATGAAACATCTTTCAGTTGTAGAACTGGTAGAAAAATATTAGCCAAACCACCAAAACTCCCAATGGCAATTTTAGCAACTCAAGAATCCTTTATTCTTTGAACTAATCGTACAAGAAACTGGTTTTGCAGAAATAGAACATAAACCAAGAAGAACTAAGATTAGCATAAACCCTAAAACTAGTGATGAAGAATCTCCTTCAAAAAAATATATTTTAGAAGTTGGAATTTTTTCTTTAAAAATTCTTAAAGTTTGGACATTTGAAGAAAGGGGAATTCCCTCTAGAAGAAGAATAGTTTTAACCGAAGGAAAATATAAAAATATGCTATACTCATATTAGGATTACATTAAAGCTTGGGATGAAGTCTTCCACACCCAAAATAGAGACCACCAACATTCCTAATTGATTCTTTTCAAGACCAACCAAAAATATTTCCAAATTGGTTTTATTACTCATATTTTGGAAAGAGCCTATTCAAAGGCTCTTTCCTAAAACAAGTCCATAAGTCATTTGAAAGATTTCATATGTTTCAAGAATAGTTCTACAAGAAAGGACAAAGAATGCCATTCCAAATTTTTTTCTTTGTTACTTCAAATCATATTCCATAGATCCTTGAGCGGCACTATGAGAAGCAAATGGTGGATTATGATAACCACTTCACTCCTTACTTAGAACGTGTTTGGTAATCAAAGTGGTGTGACAAATGTGTTCTTAATCAACATCTACTCAAGAATATTGATTTGATAAAATTGATATAATTGAAGAAGAAGAAAATCCAAATGAAGATTTTTTGGATGTCATGCTTAATTGATTTTACCAATGAGGTAAATTTAAAGATAGTGAAATTTCTATCTCAGTAATGATGAAAAGGGTTTTGAGATCTGCCTAGAAGCAGCTCTCCCAAAAAATTCAAGAAGGCCTCGGATCCTTATCCGACACGAACAACTTAGCAGAGTCTCAGTAAAAGCATCTCTAGCACAGTGCCTTTACTTTAATGTAAATAAAGAAGGTGTTAGAAAAATCTGACAAAAGAAGAAAAGTAGCCGATGGTCCAGAATAATTAAAGTCTCCACCAAAAGAATTATTGAAGCAACTAAAAGTGGTCCTAGATTTCCCTGCTCTCCTATTGGTTAAGCTTTCCTAAATGTTATCACCAAGACATAGGACATCTACCTATTTAAAGAGCCATCCTCTAGAGTTCAATCCATCGAGAATTCTCTCTACTTCTCTTTTTAGTAGTCCATGAGCTGGATGTCTTTATTTCCTCCAAAATTAGCATTTTCTTATTTAGTGTTTAAGCGATGTGCTTGTACTTGTACTAGAGTGGTGTCAATCCTGTTGAAGCTTGAACTACTACTTCAACGGTACAAGCTTGTAGTCATTTCATTGTTTTTCATCTTCATGTGGCAAACTAGTTTTCACTAGTTATATGTGTCTATGTTTTGTTTGTTTGTTGATATTGTCTGGGCATATTGGCATTAGAGCCAAGACATATTGATAACTTTTCATTGACATATCTCGAGCTTTGGTCGTTATAAGTAAAACTAAATAAAGTTTGAATGTTAAAATAGGCAATGGTATTTTTGGAACACAATCATCTTGTTCATGGGAACCTAGGTACAAAACTTGCAACCGGTATAGATAAATTTCTCCCATTTTTAATCCACTCACTAATTCTTCTATCATTTCTTGTTTTTATCACTAATCTATTAAAAGCCAATTAACTCATAATCAAATGGAATCCAATTTTTGTTGTTTCACCTCTAAATATGGTATCCTTTCGTTTTGGGGATGGGCGAACAAAAGAGCAGGATCCAAGGCCAATTTGTTTTAACTTAATTCAATTTAATTCAAAATGGTTTATTTTTATTTTTATATATATATTTTTGCTCGAACCTAATTTTAATTAAAAACCAATATTATGTAGGTGTAGTAATTCATCTAAAATACAATTTTTATGATCTTATTAAATTTTTATGAATTTTTATTTTTTAGATATTAAAAAATTCATAAAAATTTAATAACATAATAAAAATTTACTTTTAGATGGATTATTATATCTACTTAATATTACCTTTCAAATAAAAACTGGTTCCAGGAAAAAAATGTGTGAAAATAAAAATAAGTCATTTTGGATTAAGTTGAATTAAGTTGAAATGAATTGATGCTAATTTATTTTAACTTAAGCCAACTAAATCTAAAATAATTTATTTTTATTTATATATTTTTTTTATCTAAAACAAATTTTATTTAAAAACTAATATTATATAGGTATGATAATTACTGGGCTAGCTAATTTGAGCCTGGCCTCAAGCCACATAACTTGGCTTGCAGATTTTTCGAGTGCCCAACACTACAAGCAAAGGCAACCACAAACTTTCTAGAATCATCTCTAATGATCCTCGTTGCACCGGCTAGAGACCAGTTTAGCTAAAAAGATTATTTAAGTTTGAGAATCAATGGGAAATGGGTAAAGATAGTTATCATTTTTCCACTGAAAAAATAAGAGAGGTTAGTTTATTATTTTAAAATGCTACATTCAACCCAAATTTTTCTCTTCATTTCAATTTTTTATTTAAATTTCACTTGAATTTATCTATATTATTATTTGCTATTTTTTTTAAAAAAATTATATTTAGAACTCTATAATACTTATGGTTTTTAAATATAATTTTTATCAAATAATAATATAAATAAATTCATGTCAAACCTAAATAAAAAAATTGAATCAAGAAAAAAATTCAAGATGGATGAAGTATGTTATGACTTATAGAGGAATATCAAAGAAAAAAAATTTTGCTCCTTTTTACGAGAAATTTATTTGTTTATTTCCAATGAAAAAATTAACATCCTTTGGATCCATTCTGCTGTAAGTAGATTAATAGGGGAGAAGTAAAATAAAATTTATGCTCATGGTCAACAAAAATAACCCTTCGTTCAAATGTAATAACAGATCTACCTTGACACCTTCTATACTTGGT